>JAUMHN010211245.1:0-20898 GCA_032360265.1 Heliamphora ciliata
TTATTTTAGTAAAAATGGTTCAGCAATTTACAGAGAAAAACATAAGAATTGAGCCTCTGTTGGCCACTGTTTTGGGGAATCAATTCAAGGGCTATGGCTCTAATTTTTGGTGAGCTTCTATGTCAAGATATCCCCTACAAGTTTCATGTTTTGAGCTAGGGGAAGTTATTTGTAAAAAGTTTGAGATTTTGTCCAATTTATAAAGAGGGTTCAGTCAGCCTAAAAAAGGTCTGCAGAGTGTGTTTTTAACAGAAAATGTTTGAAACCTTTGGGGTATCATCCGAGGGTATTTTTGGCTGATATTTTCTCAGTAATTAGTTTGATATGTTAGCTACAATGTTCATGTTTACCACTTTTGAATTTGGCTTGTAAAAAGTTAGGTTCTAGGTCTCACAAAATGTGTGACAGAGAGGTCTGTCAGTCACTGAACATCATCAGTGACTTAGGAAAGTGTTTTGACTCATCAAAACTTCATATTTTTGGCTCAGTTTTGGTGAACTGAAGGATAAATGTGTCCTCTACAAGTTGTATGTTTTGATCTAAGCTTGGTTCTCATTTTAACTTAGGGTTTTTAGGTCTGCAACTTAGAGTGGTCAAGATCTAACACTCTTTAAAAAAAATAAGATATCTGGAGTTCTACCCAACAAAATCACTTTAAACCAATTTTTTATGAAAGATAACTAAAAAACCTAGATCTGGACACAAAAATCACTTTAATACCATTTTTTTAAATTTAGTTATAATTATTTAAATTCGGTGATAGAAAATGAATAAGTCCAGAAAATCAGGCTACTTACGGTTTTTGTTGCTTAGCTTATGTTGTGTGTATTTTTTTTGACATGTTTTCTTTGCATGGATGTTTTAAACTTACACAAATCAAAACTTCAGAATATGTTTAGGCCATAAAACTCAAAAATAAACACATGCAAATACATACAAGGCTTATTCATACATGAACAGTCCCTAAATCTCTCGTACGACGCCTTTTTGACTCATTCTTTGTTTTATTTTGTTAGGGTTTGTTATAGAGATGGATTGAGGGTTACCTTGGAGAAGAACATCAGAGGGTTTGAAGGAGTTTCTTACCGTATTTGAAGCTCAAATGGGTGAAGGAGATATGGACTTAGCTTTATAGTACCTTCTTTGAACCTTCCCTCCTTTCTCTTCTTTCCTTCTTTCTTCTCCTCTCCTTCTTCTCTCTTAGAACACTTGGAAATTTTTGGAGCCTCTCACTCTCACTTCTCAGCCGAAACACATGAGGGAGAGACAAGACTAAGGTCTTGTTTTTATAGAGAAAAATGTAAATTGGTGTAATTTTGGTGTTTATTTAAAATTTGAATTTTCTTAAACTTCAATTAGTTGCATGGGAGGTGGTATTTATTCAAGACTTACAAATTCAGATTTTGGGGCAGTGCGGCTCGGCTAGGGCAGGTTTTGGGCAGATAAAAACTGATTTTGTAATTTATTTGGGTTTTAAAATGTATTGTGGTGCATTTTTGTATATTTAAATGCATAAAATATTAATTTTATGTATCTAAACCTACGAAAACCAATTATATTAATGTATTTATAATTAATTTAGTCTTTTTATGATTTATCATAATTTTGATAGCAATTAAATAAATAAGTGTAGGTTTTTAAACTAAATTTAGGCTTTTAAACTAAATTTAGCTAGTTTGACTAGAATTGACTTTTTGACTTATTTATTGTGTAGAGTCTTTAAATAATTATTTGTTTACTTTTGTTGAGCTATATTATTATATTATTATATATTTTACTTGTATAAAAAGTATTAGGTCAAAATAATGCTTAATTTATATATCTTTTTCTCATTTTTAAGCTTAAAAAGGCAAAAAGTGACTTTTTGGGGCACATACTGCTAGGTAGCCGGCCATGCAAGGGCATTTTAGTTATTTTTGATGCTATTTTATATTTTATTAATTAATTATGTATAAATATTTGATTTCTGATGTTCATGTGTCAAATTTTGAATTTTTAGGACTTTTTACTATACTAACGGCAAAATGGTCATTTTACCTTAGTTATGAAAATTTTTGATTTTTAATTTAATATTTTATGTTATTTATTTAATTTAAGCTATTTCGAGACTTTTCTAAGTGTTAGGGTATTGTCTCTGAGTATTTGGTCTCTTTTATCGTTTTCGGGTTAAATTAGGGTTTCAGATTACTTAGGGTTTGTTCCTTGTTCATGTAGCGACTTAGGTTCTTACCATTTATTCGCTGCTAATACTAGGGTTTGAGCCGGTTTATTACATAAAGTCTTGGGTTTGGTATGTAAGTGGAGTACTCTTATTAGTATTAACAAATGTGACTTTGACAAACAAGATTGGATGAAAATCAACTAGAAGTATGGATTGAAATGAGTAAATGTTGCTATCTTTGAATACAATAAAAGCATTTGAGATATGTTTATAGTTTGTGAACTAAATTTGTAGTTTAGTTGAAGAATTTGGGAAAATTATGAAAATCTGAACTAATTCATGATCTACTCATTGATTTCATATAAAAAAGGGTTTGGTTTATTACTGTTGGACAAATGTTGATTGTTGGACGTATAAATATTGCTTCAGCCTTGTGATATGAATTTATTAGTGAACTTGTAATAAAAATAGATGACTTAAATGTATTTAAATAATTGCATGAGAATGGGAACAGTTTGGTGAATGTGGAATAAAAATAAATGTTTATACAATCTAATTGGAAACACTTGGAAGATTGTGATCCTTTCAATAGAATTGAGGTTAAGAAGTTAGTGAATGAGTTTGTAACAGATGAACTATTGAAGTATAATTGGATTCACTTGACTTGTTAGTTTGTGATTTATGAGCTATGATTGAAATTTAACCCGAAGACTTGGAAGATAATGGAACGATCAACCGCATCAAGGGCTGTGATTCTTAAATTGGTAACAAAAAGAGAAATGATACAAAAATTTGATTTGAACTTATGCTACGGACATGAGAATGAGGTATTTGATGTTTAAAGAAGTGATTGGAAAATGATATGATTATGAAATGCTATCTGTAATTGAAATTTGAATGGACAAATCCAATAGATAATGATAGAAACTTATGGAAGTTTATTTTAGATCATGATATCAAATTTAAAAGTGAGTTTCAACTTGATATCTATATACATGATGCGTGTATTTCTTTTAAAATGACATGATCTTGTTTGGATTAACTATGTGTTGATACTTGGTAACACTGAAAAGAAAGAAGTGAATTATGAGAAATTGTATAACGAAGTTTATGATGGATAGAGAAACGGGATACTAAAGCAAAATGTGATTAGGAAATTAAATGGGAAATTGGAATTTGGAATGGAAATGATATTTCGTGGTAATGATTGGGAGATGAACCATTTGTGGGTTGAACTCCCGGATTGTGGAAATAAATGTGATTAACAAATAATGAATCGTATGGATTGATGTCGATTAAGTTGGGCTTGCATAACTCCACGGTGAAAGGTTGAAAATTTGCACAAGATGGGGATCACATACCCACGGGTTAGCCCCTGAAATGTGGTGGTTGGGTCGTGATGAGTTATAGAGCGACCCATTCCACAATGGTTTCGCGTAACCTATTGGGGGCGAATGGGGTGATGTTTCTATAAGCTGCATCCGACACTGGTTTATTAGGTGTGATACGATTTTGTGAAAATCGGGTAATGAGTTAAAAATGGAAATAATGTGAATGAAAGGAACGAGTTAAAAAAGGGACATTTGTGTGCGTGGGTGTGTGTGTAAACGAAAAATGATTTGGTGAAACTTATATATGTTTTTATTTCAGTTACACCCATCACACCTCATAAATCATGCATTGCAATTTTTTTAGTCTTATCTTACGAGCTTCGGCACAGGTTGTATGTATCCAAATTATTACAGGTTTTAATAAAAGAAAAGCAAACAAAGGTTGGGATCTTGAAGAATGTTTTGAAGATAGGAGCAATTTTATTATTTTAATTTATGGATGTAATTATATATATACATGTTTAAATTTCATATCTTTGCTTCAAAGTATTATATTAGGAGACTTTAATGAGAATTGTTTGGATGAATGTAATTATCAAACGAATCTAGTAATATTCATATATGATTTAATGCTCGTGGAAATGAATGCAATAGTAATGAAATGATGCTTGTGAGTCGTTATGTAATTTAATTCTGTATAGTTGATAAATAGCTTTAATTGTGATTGGGTACTGAGATCCAGGTGGTGCCTGAGTATATATTGTGATTTGAGTTTAACAGAAAAATTTAGAATAGTCCGAAAAACGAAGGAGACTCTGCCGAATTTTGTTTTTTGAATTATACTTAGAATATTTTTTGAAGTTTTGAAAAAAAATTTCTTTTAAACCAAATTAAATCCAAGTGTCTTCTTTAAAGAAAATGTTCTAACCACAAAATTTGGTTTTCATAAAAAAAAAGGAGTCCCCTCAGTTATTCTGTAAAATTGGGTTATCAAGTGGGATTCACGTGCCTCGGGTTGAGGGCGTGACAGAATGGTATCAGAACTCTAGGTTCAAATACCTTTGAGCCGTGGGTATTAGTATGTGATATGAATTGTTGTGAATTATTGGATTAACGTAGGCACCACTACACGTCATGGACTGTATGCTTGCATGGGTTTGCGAATGAATTGTTTGCATGTGCTATGTGTTTATGTGGGTATGGAGGATGAACATGGGGAATGATGTGAGTTGCCTTTGCGCATCTAGTCAACTATTCTGGGGTTCGAAATAGAAAAGCGTTTGGTCGACGTTCTTTCTATGAGAAATCTAGATTAGTTACCCAGATTAGTATGTCATTTTCAATGATTCTTCTCGGTATGTGTATGATTGTTGATGTGATGTGTTTAATTATGATCGATACATTTGTACGATTATAATGTGTTAAAATTTAAAGGGAGAAAAGGTAAATTGAACTTTGATCTTAATAACTCTTATAATCATTTCTAGTTTGAAGTATACTTCCAAGGTTAGAGTAAAGCTGTGGTTGTGGTTATGATATGGACTGTGGAGATACGGCCCGATATTTGTTAAATGGCAAGAGATTTGAACTCAGGAGTTAAGAGTTGAATACTTTAGTGCGTGGTATGATAATCATATTTTAGTGTTAGTAGAGCATGGGAAATAATTAAGTTGGTTGTTGAGTATAGATCCCGTTTGGAGGAGAGTCTTGTCCTTGTTAATCTTATAATCAAGCGAAGTAGGGTGTTAGAAGCTCGTGGACGATAGTTGCCTTGTTTGTTAGTGGACTTTGTTATAGAGCAGTGTATTTAGAAATGGAATGGATGAAGGAATAATGGCTAGGAGTCCTAAGCATTTGAAAATAGAGACGCAATCTAATCCTTGTAACTAAGAAAGCATTTAAGGGATTACTATGGGCAGTTGAGAATATAATTTCTCTTTTCAAGAATATGTATTCCTTCTATGGTCCCTACAACACTGAAGAATTTGAATTGGTTACAAGATGTCTTTTTCATGGATTGGATTCCTACAGAGGACGATTTATCCTATCATTGCCAGAGAAGTAATTCACTCATCTAGAAGGTTGGCAGAACCTGGAACTTTATTCAAAGTTTTAGTGATTATCCTTCGGGATGTTATCGTATGTTTTAATGGCACTGTCAGGAATGTATGTAGCAATTCAATTGTTCATTTTAAGTATGGGGTTAAGCCAGAAACTAGAAATTTCATTGAGGGTGGAGAACCAGTTGGTGTGATTGGTTGTGACCACTATATCAAATCTGGCATAGAAGATATGGGTAGTAATTTGTCATGGGAAGTAATGAAGGAGATACTTCCTTACACGGTGAATTTTAGGAATGATTTTTCTAAACGTCAGGTGATGCTGTGTTTGAATGATTATAATTGTGAGAGTAAGTATTGTCGAGAAAATGTTGAGGATGTTGCTGTTGAGTTCTTGGTTGAGTATAATGGAACGACTGGTAGCTTGAGATCTAGAGTTGAAATTCGAGGACGAAATTCCCTAAGTGAGGGAGGTTGTGACTATCTAACCCATCTGATTTATTTTGAGGTGATTCAAATACCAAAATTTAAAATATTGTGAGCTTCATAATATATATATATATATATAGTTAAGTTTTGCTTGTACAACCAAAAAAAAGGAGAGAGATTAGAGGAGGAAATCTCTAGAAGCTTCAAGAGAGTACCAAAAAAAAATTTCAAAACAAAATAAATCCCAAACGCCCCCCCTAGTGGATGCTTTCTTTTGCTTCAGTTAGTCGAGAGAGAGAGAGAGAGAGAGAGAGAGAGACAGAGTCAGAGACAGAGACAGAGACAGAGATAGAGAGATGTTGGGGAAAGACACCGGCGGCGAGGCGGTGGCACAACGTCTTCTTTGAATCGGTCAGCGGTGTGACGGTAGAGAACGCGGAGCTCACGACGGTGGTGGATGGCCGAAAAAGCTGGGGTTTCTAATTGGGAGCAAAACTCTAGACAATCGGAATAGGGAGAGAGAGAGACCGAGCTCTTTTTCCCTTTAACACCGGGTACCTCTTCTTCTTACATTCATGTTCTCTGTTTACGTTATTGCCATGGAAGCTACATTAATCTTTATTTTCCTGTAAAATTGGAGGTGAAAATAATCAAATTGGAGCAACCCGACAGAGGTTCAGGCTGTTCTAGATCAGAAATTGTGAAACAAAGCAACCGAGAACCTCAAGATTTCTCACTGGCTGAACCTAAGGTTTGTGATCTTGAACGAAACTCCTAGATGTTTGGCTTCAAGAGGTAGGATTTAGACTATCTTAACTTCTTTACTTTGATTTGAGTTGATTTTCATAAACTAGAATTAATGTTTTAGAGAAATCTACGCATGATTGAGAATACATAGTACTACCTGATTAATTGAATTTGAATACATAATTTGAGTCGAAAATCTATTTGGGAAGACTTAGAAAACTATGAGACTATTTTAAGAATTAAAATCATGGGTTAAACTTAGTTTGAATTCAGGAGTTTATGAGTGGTATGAATTGAAAATTAAATACTTTATCTAAGACTAATTGGCAGGAGTCAAGGATGTCTTAATCTCATAAAGAATGGACTTAAAGCGTGAAAGGTAATATTGTGGATTTTAATTTGAATCTTATTAAGTTATGATTGGAGACTTAAATTCTATGGTTTAATTAGGAAAATTGATTAACTTAAGCTTGGGGTGTTTGTCACGCCCCAAACTCTGGGCCCCGTGAAACAGCCACAACAACCAGATAAAACCCAACCCGAGAATACACTCTCTCTCAAAGATAAACCATATATGCATTGTATATAAACACCAAATAGTAACATTACATGGCTCCAACGCCCGAAAACATGTTCTAGCATACCTATAACAAAAGAACAAAAGGCAAGACCACAGCTCTTCCACCTCTTTAGCACGTCCAGATCAACTAGTGTGACCGGTACCTGAAGAAAAGCAAAATCCCACACCGTGAGCCAAACCTCAGCAGATTCTAAACAACACATGCTCGATAAACGAAGTGCAGTTTTTGACTCTCTTTCAAGCCAATAAAATAATTTGAAAACTGTTTTAGATCACAACTCACCAGAGCCAGAAAACCATTTTCACATGCAAGGGAAAGCGAAGATAAAAACTATTTTTCGACTCATCAGAGCCTTGAAAATAATTCCAGTATTACGACTCACGAAGGCCGTTAATACAGTATTTCGACTCCTGTAGGCCGATAATACAGTTTTTAGAAAATTTTTCTATCCGTCCCAAAATGCAACACATGCAATCCATGAATCTTCTCGGACTTTCACCAAAGGACCACTGCCCCCATCTATTGCATCTTCTCAGACATTCACCGAAGGACTACCGCAGCTCCAATAAATCACACACTGGCTTTCGCAGCCTACCTCATACACCGGCTTTCGCAGCCTACCTCATACACCCACACACACACACGTGCATCATCAACCAGGATTTACATCTACTGGATCACAGATTCATCTAATTCATTTCATACACATATACAAACCTGAACCAGGATTTAAAGCATATAACCATGTATCAACACGACGTTCCACAGACCACGTCTCATGCCTATAAAACTCTAGGTTTTAAAGCATAAACCACGTTATACATAACGTTCACCTTATGTAATCCACTTACATATTCCGTACATGAATAAACAGAGTTATAAATGTACAAACCAGTTATAAAATCACATAGCCACATATAATCTCACACCACGATGCCACCCGTCACGTAACCCAACATCCATTCATGGGACAACCCATGCGACCACCACTGGCCCAAACACTCCCAACACGGCCATCATGACCCACAACGCCCGCACGCACCAACACGATTAACAAACTTACAAGGCCCGACCTAACCAAAGGCCAACACCAAACCCACAACCATAGTTCTCACCAAAACTTCACATCTTTCTTGCATAACCATCACGCACACGACCGTGCCATAACACCCAAAACCTACCCATGCGCGTCAACCCAAGGACGGCAACTAAACAAACATCCAAAATCAGAACACGGATCCCCAAAACCACCACACGATCAACCGAACCCCAAAGGAATCCACAGGTATTTAAATCAAGTAATTCCCATAAATTAATCAATTGAATGCCATAGGACACCAATTGAAAACCAAAATCCAACCACCAAACCACCAACAAAATAGCCTAGAATTCAGTCGACTGGACCTAACCCCCAATTGACTGAAAAACCCACTGGAAATGGCTAAAAAGCCCAAAAGCACTGTACAGTCGACTGACCCTCGAGGTCCAGTCGACTGAACCCAAGGAGTTCAGTCGACTGAACCGAACCTATAAACCGCTCTAAGCTACGGGTTCAACCTCCAAACCCCAAATCGAAGTCTCCAGACACCGATTCAACACCCACAAGCATCTACATGCCTAGGTTTAACACCAAGACCACCACAGAAACACCCGGCACCCGATTCCACTCACGAAATTGCCGAAAAATAGGTTTTAAACCCAAAAACCTAACTTTGATACAAAATTAGATCTACAAAGATCTACCCGTTAAAAACACCCACGTTTACCCATAGCACCCTTATATAGCAGTAGAGTCTAGAATCCTACCTCGGTGAGTTTAAAACTCGACGCCTCGAACCACGTGAAAAACTGAGCTTCGTCCGAATTGAAATCAGACTGGATGGTTGCTAGCCCACGATGCCGATACCAAGAATCCACAGTCTGATCGTCGAAAATCGAGCCTCAGGCCCCTGAGAACTTAGAGAGAAGGCAGAGAGAAAACGAAAAACTTACTAGAGAAGTTCTGAAAAATATCATTATGAAAATATCTAACTCCAGATATTTATAGGTCTCCAAAATATCTTTTTTTGAATTTTTTTTAAAAATTCGCGCCACAACGGCCCTCGACCCCGAGAACCTACCCCGCATGAATATCTAAGCCCGATCATGCTTCAAAATCATTAAAAACATGCTCAAAAGAAAACACGTAACGCGCGTCCATAAACGCCGAAAAAGAAAACGGGTCTGGGTCTCACAACTCTATCCCCCTTAAAGAAATTTCGCCCCTGAAATTCGACTCAAGGCCAAAACAACAAACCATTGATCGCAACCGACACAGGCATATGAGATGGTCAGCCAAACCATTCCTAGGATATAGTCAACAATGTTAGGCTTCCTAAACAATGCCCAACTATCTCAAAGACTCGGGATCTACAACACATCCCAACTTCACAATCTCATCAACCACTGCCTCAACACATCACACCATCCACGAGATCCATAACTAACCCCAAACAGATGCAAGAAAGGAACTGGCCCAACACCTGCATACTCAGAAAGTGCCTCTGCTCACTGAAGGCATATCAGCATCCTCCAGCACGACCGGTGCCCTAGATGAACTGCGAGCTACAAGAGAATACACTCGAGGCAACCCCACTCTATCCTGTCCGCCATAACATGGCACTATCGGCTGTCGCACCCGACTGAACTGATGTACTCTCGTCTACCATCTGGGAAGTCTATACTGTGAAAGGTTGTTGTCGACTCTGCGCATACGAACCCACTTGTGTGTCCTCCCTGCTCGACGCACTGCCTTTCTGAGGATAATTCTTATGAATATGTCCATACTGTCCACACTCATAGCAAATTGATGGTTCTCTCCCCTGCGGCTGCACTAGAGCCATACTTTGGGATGGTCTCAGCTATAAACAATCCGTCGCACGATGCCCTGGCTGTCTGCATCGAAAATAGGTCAACTCCCTCTACTCCGACCTCCCAGACGAAGCCACAGATGGTGATGGTGCTGAAAACTGCTGTGGTCCAGATGGATAAAAGCTAGGACCAGAGGACTTCTGCCTCTTGCTGGAGTGTCGACCTGTCAGTGCCTCCATCCCGCCCTATGATGTCCTGGCCTCCCTAGAAGCTCGAGTCTCAGCCAAAGCATTCTCAACCCTCGCTGCTTCCTCCACCAACTTTCTGAACACACAAAATCCCATCACAGCCACTCGCTCCTTGATCGCCGGCCTTAAGCCCCGCTCAAACCTCATCGAAAGCAACTCATCTATGCACTCCACTTTCGGTGCAAATCGAGACAAGCTCGTAAACCTGGCCTCGTACTGCATGATGTCCATGGTCCCCTGGGTAAGAGAATAGAACTCCTCCCTGCACAAGTCCCTCCTCAAAGCCAAGAAATATCTTTCCAGAAAGACTCGTGTAAAAGCTACCCATGTGGCCCCCACTGTAGTCCTGGCATATCTCCACCACTGATGAGCATTACCTCTCAATTGAAAAGTGGCAAAGGAAACCCGCAACTCATCCTCCACAATCTGCAATGTGTCTAGGAATCGAGTCGTCAACTCTAACCACTCTATCGCTATAAGAGAATTAGGATCTCCTGCAAAGGTAGGCAGATCCATACGTCGAAACTCCCGCATCGCAGCTGTAACCCTCGCCTCCCTCGCCTCCCTCGCCTCAGGCACTGCCTCCCTCTCCCTGACATGCTCACCCCTAGCAACCAATTACGGGATAGAACCAACCAGCACACGCAACAACTTCATCGCGTCTATCGGTCCCTAGGGAGCATTAGCATCCCCAGCATCAAGGATAGGAACATCCCCTTGGCCAGCACGGCCACGGCCTCGCCCTCTCCTCGCCGACATCATGTCTATATGAAAGCCAAACAACATATAAGATGCATCACATGACATGAACATAAACGCTAAACACTTAGCATACTTTCACATAGCCACATAGGTTCATGCTAAATAAACCCCACATACCGAGGAGAACCAACAAGAATGACACGTCAATCTGGCTAACCTACTCAGATTCTCTGATAGAAATCACGTCAATTAAACGCGTTTCTAACTTGGCTCCCAAGTTTGTTAATCTAAACGCCCAAAGGCAGGACTAATCAATCCCATAGTTCAACCCCCATGCTCACATATACACATTGTCCACTTACGACCCGTATGTTGTCACGTTCATATTATCAAAACATCTAAACACATGTAGTCAAGCACACGCAATCAACCTCACAGGGTGATGCAACCTCTTTCCACGGCTCATAGGTATTCGAACCCAGAGCTCTGATACCAAGTTGTCACGTCTCAAACTCCGGGCCCCGTGAAACAGTCACAACAACTAGATAAAACCCAACCCGAGAATATACTCTCTCAAAGATAAACCATACATGCATTGTTTATAAACGCCAAACGACAACATTACACGGCTCCAACGCCCGAAAACATGTTATAGCATACATATAACAAAAGAACAAAAGGAAAGAACACAGCTCTTCCACCTCTTCAGCACCTCCAGATCAACTAGCGTGACCGATACCTGAAGAAAAGCAAAATCCCATACCGTGAGCCAAAGCTCAGTAGATTCTAAACAGCACATTCTACATAAGTTAAACATGCTCGATAAATGAAGTGTAGTTTTTGACTATCTTTCAAGCCAATAAAATAATTTGAAAACTGTTTTAGATCACGACTCACTAGAGCCAGAAAACCATTTTCACATGCAAGGGAAAGCGAGGATAAAAACTATTTTTTGACTCATCAGAGCCTTGAAAATGATTCTTGTATTATAACTCCCGCAGGCTGTTAATACAGTATTTTGACTCCCGTAGGCCAATAATACAGTGTTTAGAAAATTAGTCTATCCGACCCAAAATGCAACACATGCAATCCATGAATCTTCTCGGACTTTCATCGAAGGACCACATCCCCCATTTAATGCATCTTCTCGGACTTTCACCGAAGGACTACCGCAGCCCCAATCAATCACACACCGGCTTTCGCATCCTACCTCGTACGTACACCGGCTTTTGCAGCCTACCTAATACACCCACACACGCATACGTGCATCATCAACCAGGATTTACATTTACTAGATCATAGATTCATCTAATTCATTTCATACACATATGCAAATCTAAACCAGGATTTAAAACATATAACCATGTATCAACACGACGTTCCACAGACCACGTCACATGCCTATAAAACTCTAGGTTTTAAAACATAAACCACGTAACACAACGATTTCACCTCATGTAATCCACTTACATATTCTGTACATGAATAAACAGAGTTATAAATGTACAAATCAGTTATAAAAGCACATAGCCACATATAATCTCACACCAAGATGCCACCCGTCACGTAACTCAACATCCACTCATGGAATAACCCACGCGACCACCACTGGCTCAAACACTCCAAACACGGCCATCACTGATCCACGACACCCACACGCGCCAACATGATCAACAAACTTACTAGGCCCAACCTAACAGAAGGCCAACACCAAACCCACAACCGTGGTTCTCACCAAAACCACACATCTCCCATACATAACCATCACGCACACGACCGTGCCATAACACCCAAAACCTACCCATGCACGTCAACCCAAGGACGGCATCTAAACAAACATCCAGAATCACAACACGGTTCCCCAAAACCACCACACAACCAACCGAACCCCAAAGGAATCCACAGGTATTTAAATCAAGTAATTCCCATATATTAATCAATTGAATGCCATAGGACACCAATTGGAAACCAAAATCCAAGCACCAAACTACCAACAAAATAGCCCAGAATTCAGTCGATTGGACCCAACCCCCAGTCGACTAAAAAACCTACTGGAAACGGCCAAAAAGCCCAGAAGCACTGTCCAGTCGACTGACCCTCGAGGTCCAGTAGACTGAACCCAAGAACACATGATCCAGTCGACTGAACTCATAGGTTTAGTCGACTGAACCAAACCCAGAAACCTCTCTAAGCTACGGGTTCAACCTCCAAAGCCCAAATCGAAGCCTCCAGACACTGATTCAACATCCACAAACATCTACACACCTAGGCTTAACACTAAGACCACCACAGAAACACCCGACACCCAATTCCATCCACGAAATTGCCAAAAAACTGGTTTTAAACCCAAAAATCCAACTTTGATACAAAATTAGATCTACAAAGATCTACCCGTTAAAAACACCCACATTTACCCATAGCACCCTTATATAGCAGTAGAGTCTAGAATCCTACCTCGGTGAGTTCAAAACTCGATTCCTCAAACCACGTGCAAAATTGAGCTTTGCTGGAATTGAAATCTGACTGGATGGTTGCGTAGCCCACAATGCAGATACCAAGAATCCACAGTCTGATCATCAGAAATCGAGCCCTAGTCCCCCTAGAACTTAGAGAGAAGGCAGAGAGAAAATGAAAAACTTACTGGAAAAATTTTGGAAAATATCTTTATGAAAATACCTAACTCCAGATATTTATAAGCCTCGAAAATATCTTTTTGAAATTTTTTTTTCAAAAACATTCGCGCCACAATGGCCCACGGCCCCGGGAACTTACCCCGCATGCATATCTAAGCCCGATCATACATCAAAAGTATTAAAAACATGTTCAAAAGAAAACACGTGACGCGCGTCCAAAAACGCCGAAAAAGAAAACAGATCAGGGTCTCACAGTGTTTCAGTTCGTTGGGAGACATTATTGACAAATGAAACTAATGCTAATATATAAAATAACTAAGTAAAATGGGAAGGCAAAGTTTACAATTTGAGTTAAGATGTGAATAATTCTCATAAAATCTAGTTGAATGTTGTGTAATTAAATTGATTCAATAATAACAGAAAGCGGGGTGGAATATGGTACCAACAACAAGACATTTGAGTGGTATAATTTATTAGTTGTGGAAGTGGATGGTAAATCTTATAAAAAGTGAGTGGAATATTTGATTTCACTACATACTAATTTGGATAAATTGGCAAAATGAGGATGCTCAAGAGAAAAGTTTGGATCATCTAAATTGATATTATGTTAAATTGACCTGGCTCAGTAGAATTGAATTAATGTTGAATGTGAGTATGTGGATATTAATTTGGAATATTTGTGAATAAATTGAGCATTGAAATTTGTTGGTTGAAGAACATTAATATAACAAAACTTGGGTTTCAAGAGAGTTTCATCAATGATTGGGTGTAGAATCTTCTTTTTGTTGATAAACCAAATTGGAATGATTTACAAGAAAAATGCATGAAGTAGAAGAATTTAATTTAGATCTTGGCAGTAAACGATAAAGTTTGGGAAGAGTGAAGTAATTTGATAAACTTAAACTCACGGACCCAAAAAGGGAGTAATTGTGTTATAATGCTTTCATCAAAATTAAATTAAAGATTGAATTTGAATCATTTTATTTATACCTAAATACTCTATTTAGTTTGAAATTCACGAGCTAAAGTCTTGGGTTTGGTATGTAAGTGGAGTACACTTATTAGTATTAACAAATGTGACTATAACAAACTAGATTTGATGAAAATCAACTAGAAGTATGGAGTGAAATGAGTAAATGTTGCCATATTTGAATACAATAAAAGCATTTGAGATATGTTTAATGTTTGTGAACTAAATATGTAGTTTAGTTGAAGAATTTGGGAGAATTATGAAAATCTAAACTAATTCATGATTTACTCAAATTGATTTCATATAAAAAAGGGTTTGGTTTATTACTGTTGGACAAATGTTGGTTGTTGGATGTATAAATATTGCTTTAGCCTTGTAATATGAATTTATTAGTGAACTTGTAATAAAGATAGATGACTTAAATGTATTTAAATAATTGCATGAGAATGGGAACGGTTTGTTGAATGTGGAATAAGAATAAATGTTTATACAATCTAATTGGAAACACTTGGAAAATTGTGAACCTTTCAATAGAGTTGAGGTTAAGAAATTAGTGAATGAGTTTATAATAGATGAACTGTCACGCCCCAAACTCTGGGTCACGTGATACACCCAACAACAAATATACATAACACCCAACCCAATGTTATACTTTCAAAAGGAAGCATACATGCATTTAAATATTTACCGCACTCAGGCTTATAACACGCGGTCCCAACACTGTTAACATGTAAACATACATGGCTCAAAAGAAACAAAAGGGAGATTATAAATCTTCCACCTCTCCGGTACCTCCAGATCAACCTGCGTGACCGGTACCTGAAAAATATTTCAAATCCCACATCGTGAGCCAAAACTCAGCAGAAACTAAACAAATGTGTGTCATAAGCTAAACATACTAGCAGATGTAATTTGTATGTAAGGACTCACGTGAGCCTCAAAACAAGTTTGAAAATAGTTTTATATCACGACTCACAAGAGACTTAAAAATAGTTTAAAATGGTGTTGTATACATATGACAATGCTACAATGCTTCACATGCAAGGATCGACTCCTACGAGCCTCGACTCTCATGAGCCCACTTACAACACAGGTATACATGCAACACATGTATATATATATCACAAGCCCCAACAACAGTCTTACAATAACAGGGTGATACACACACAACACAAAGATTTTCTCAGACTTTCATTGAAAGACCACAGCCTCAACAACAACCCAGTTAACCAGAGTTAACCCATACAATACATGCAACTCACGCGACATACGCCATCTACACGACGCAACCCATGCCTCCTGCACAACACACCACGTGCAGCATACACAACATGTGCCTCTTCCGAACCACTTTCCCATCCTTCAGATATCGGCACATAAAATGCATCGTTAAGACCACTTTTCCATCCCTCCGATTCCTTCGCACGCACACATACATTGTTAACTAGAGTTAACGTATATCGAACCCTTTTTCTCTCCACGTTAACTAGAGCTAACGCTCATCGAACCACTTTTCCGTCTGCGGATCACTTTTCCCTCCACAACACATCGGACCACCTTTCCATCCGAAACACATCGGACCACTTTTCTGTCCGACCATATAAGCACACACATACGTGTTACTAAAACTAGAGTTTTAGATACCGCAAGACCACATATCCATCCTGCAACATGCATAGTCAAAACTAGAAGTTTAAATGCGCATAACCATGTAAAATATTACATTTCACACAACAGCACCACACGCCACACAACTAGACGTCCACTCACCGGACAACCTGTCCTCTCACCCAGACAACCAACAACACAGAAAACCAAAACCTAACCCGAAGGCCAACACCACTCGAGCACTCAAGCGCCCAAACACCGCTCGAGCGGTCCCCCTACCGACAAGCATCTCTGCCACACCACTACTCGAGCAAACGACCACCCGCTTGAGTGGTCACCCATCGACCTAACTCTCGGCCACCAGCCCGCTCGAGCGCACACCCACCGCTCAAGCGGTCAGCACTGGGAGAAAATCCAAACCAAACCCCCACAAGCAACGAAGCATGAACCACCACGCACACAACCGTGCCCCAACGTTATACTAAAATAAGCCACGTCATCCCCGAGGATGACAACAAACAACAAACCACCACGGCCCTACTACAACCAACCAAAACGAAAAATGACTAACTCCTCTCTTCATGATTTTAGTCAATAGAATCCCACAATTCCATTAACAAAGAACCACTAGAGGAAAGCCAGTCACAAACACATCATAACCCAGGCCAACATACTCCTAACACGGCAAACACGGACCCACTCACGTCCAACACAAGCCCAGGATACCGACACGTGTCCTACACAATACATGACGTCCACACGCGCCCAACATGTGCCCACAACGCCCACAAATGCCCAACTCGAGCCCACGACGCCCAAAATAACAAAACGCCACAAGAAATAAGAAACTTAATAAATAGGGCCAACAAGGATAAAAAAAATATGCCTTTCCCAAACATTCGGCAAAAAATGGGAAGAAATGGTTAACAAATTTTGACATAGCCCCACTCTTTCGGCCATAACTTTTTCTATGACCTGAATTTTCTTGTTAGAGAGGTGTCATTGGAAAGTCGACTTTCGGGGCTTCAATTTGACTACAAGAACGACCAAATTCCGAGTCCGAGCGAGGGAGATATCATCAAAACAAAATGGCCCTGCGCAACCAGTCCGCTAGAGCGAACGTCAGGCGCTCGAGCGAGCTACCACCCGAGAAAAATCCAGATTTTTCCCTATTTTGTGTTCTAAGCCCCAAAACTCTCAAATACTCACTATGATGCTTTAAAATACACATAAACTTACCGATTCACATATTTTTGACACCCACGGACATAGACGAGCCCAAAACATCAAGAACTACTGAACGAAAAACCTCAAAACCTGATTCACCCAACCGAAAACAACCCAAAAATGGTTTTGAACTAAAACCAGATCTTTAAATCGATTTTTCATGCATTTTTAATTGGTGAAAACATATACAATTACACGTAGCACCCTTATACGGCATGAGAGTCTAGGATCCTACCTCGTTAAGTTAAAAACTCGACACCTCGAACCACGTGCAAAAACAAACTTTGTCAGAATAAAATTCTGTTCGGATGAAAGCGTAGCCCACCATGAGGATACTAGGAATCTGTTGTCTGATCGTCGAAAATTGAGCCCCGAGCCCCCGAGAAGTTAGAGAGAAGACAGAGCATTTGGTGAGATTTCAAGTCTAGAGAGAGTGAAGATATTTCAAAAATATCTAGGACTAGATATTTATAGGCTTGCCAGAAAATATCTTCTTTTTTTTTGTAAACTCGCATCACAGCGCCCAACGGCTCCGGGAACTAACCTGACATGCATATCTAAACCCGATCATGCATAAAAATGCATATAAAACATGCTATCACGAAAACGATAAACACGCGTCGAAAAAAAAATGTCGAAAAGAAAACGGCTTAGGGTCTCATAACTCTACGTCGTTAAAGGAATTTCGTCCCTGAAATTCAGTATAAGGTCAAAAGAAACAACCCTGTTGATCACCATCGACACAGGTATGAGAGGTGGTCAGCCAAACCATTCCTAGGATATAGTCAAACAAGGTTGTGCACTATAGACAACGACTAACTACCTCAAAGACACGGGGTTTACATCTCATCCCAACCTCACAAGCTCACCAACTGGTGTCTCAACACCCAACACTCAACCCACAGAGTCCATCACCAACTCCCAAACAGATGAAAAGAAGCAATACAAAGCTCCCGTGCCAATAGGAACACTGGCCCAAGGTTTACATACTCAGAAAGTACCTCTGCTCCCTGGAGGAGTAACTGCATCATCTGGCACAACCGGTGCCTTGGAGGAACTGGGATTTGTAAGAGCATACACCCAGCCCTGTGTCATCCTGGCCTACCCTCCATACCCTGGGATCGTCGACTGTCGTACCGACTAAACTAAAGCACCGCGGTCAATCACCCTAGAGGTCTACATTGCTGGCTGCTGATAACCCCGTCGGTCCTGTGCTAGTGTTATACCTATAGTGCTCGGCGCACTGCCTCCCTGAGGACAGTTCCTAGCAATATGCCCTGTCTGACGGCACCCAAAACAAACTGGTGGCTCCCTCCGCTATAACTAAACTGGTACCGAACTCTGAGATTGCTTCGGCAGTGGATAATCCATCACACGATGCCTGGGCTGCCTACACAGATAACAGATCAACTCCCTCTGCTTTGACCTCCTAAACGAGGCCACCGATGATGCTGGTAAAGAAAACTGCTGTCATGACCCAGATGGGTGAAAACTAGGGCCAGAGGACTTTTGCCTCTTGCTAGAGCATCCACCTGACTAAGCCTCCATCCCACCCTGTGGTGCTTTGATCTCCCTGGAACCTCGAATCTCGCTCAAGGCATTCTCAATCCTTGCTGCCAACTCCACCAGCTCTATGAAAACACCCAGCCCCATCCCTGCCACTCGCTCTCTGATCTCCAGCCTCAAGCCCCGTTCAAACCTCCTCGACCGCAACTCATTTGTGCCCACCAACTCGGGTGCAAACCGGGACAAACTAGTGAATCTGGCCTCATACTGAACAATGCACATCCCCCCCTGAGTGAGAGCATAGAACTCCACTCTGTCTAGATCTCTGGATGAAGAAGGAAAATACTTCTCTAGAAAAACCCCTGTGAAAGCTGCCCACATGCTCTCCACAGTATTCCGGGCATATTTCCACCACTCTTGAGCATCCCCTCTCAATTGGAAAGTGGCAAAAGGAACCCGCAAATCATCCTCCACAATCTGTAATGTATCGAGGATCTGGGTCACCAACTCCAACCACTCAGTAGCTACTGTAGGATCAAGATCCCTAGCAAAGGAAGGAGGATCCATACGTCTAAACTCCTACATTGGCACCATTACCCTCAACTTGGGCTCTCTCCCTCCCCCCTCTAGAGGTCTCAACCAGTTGGCCAATGGAGCCAACCAGCGCACGCAGCAACCCTACTGTGTCAACAAGTCCTTCGGTAGCGTTTCCATCCCCAGCATCAAGGATAGGCACATCCCCTTGGCCCAAACCACGGCCAAGGCCTCGATCACAGCCACGTTCTCTCCTTACAGACATCACGTCTATATGAAAGGAAAACAGAACATAAGATGTAGCATATCACATGAACATAAATGCTAACCACATAGCATGCTAACACATAGCCACATAGGTTCATGCTAAACAACACCACATACCGAGGAGAACCGACAAGAACGATGCGTCCATTTGGATAACCTGCTCAGATTCCTTTCCAGAAAACACGTCGGCCAAAAGCATTTCTAACTCGGCTTCCAAGCTTGTTAACCAAAATGCCCAACGGCAAGACTAATCGTTCTTAAGGTTTAACCCCCATGCCCACATATACACAACGTTCACACAGATCATGCTCATGCTATCAAAACAGCTAAGCACATGCAGTCAAGCACACACAATCAACCTCACCAGGTGATGCACCCTCTTTCCACGGCTCTTAGGTATTCGAACCCAGAGCTCTGATACCATTCTATCACGCCCCAAACTCTGGCTCACATGATACACCCAACAACAAATATATATAACACCCAACTCGATGTTATACTCTCAAAAGGAAGCATACATGCATTTAAATATTTTTTGCCCTCAAGCTTATAACACGCGGTCTCAACACCGCTAACATGTAAACATACATGGCTCAAATGAAACAAAAGGGAGATTACAAATCTTTAGCCCCTTCGGCACCTCCAGATCAACCTGCGTAACTGGTACCTAAAAATTATTTCAAATCCCACACCGTGAGCTAAAGCTCAGCAGCAACTAGACAAGCGTGCATTATAAGCTAAATATGCTAGCAGATGTAATATGTATGTAAGGACTCGCCCAAGCCTCAAAACAAGTTTGAAAACAGTTTTATATCATGACTCACAAGAGCCTTAAAAACATTTTAAAATAGTTTTGTATACATATGAAAATGCTACAGTGCTTCACTTGCAAGGATCGACTCCTACGAGCCTCGACTCTCATGAGCCCACATACAACACAACTATATATGCAATACACGTATACCGAAAGTCTGAGAAAATCCTTGTGTTGGGTGTGTATCACCGTGTTATTGTAGGACTGTTGTTGGGGTTTGTGAGAGTCTA
>JAUMHN010211354.1:0-20895 GCA_032360265.1 Heliamphora ciliata
AACATTTCATTGTCCACCGCCCTGAGTCGACTCGTCGAGAAAGGGCTTATCAAGCCATTGGACCCCATGCCTGTACCTGATCCCCTATCGCCAAGATTTAATGCTTCTCAATACTGCACCTTCCACCAAGGTCATGGGCATTTAATTGATAAATGTATGAGGCTGCGTTATGAGATCCAAAATCTCATTGACAACAAAGTAATCCCACCACCATCTGCTACTCCAAAACCGAACGTTATGACTAACCCCTTGTCAAATCATGCCAGGTAAACTGGGGTAAATTACATGTCTCTGGGGGAATCGGAGGACCCAAGTCAGCACATCTGTTCAGCATACCTACCATACCCTCATGTTTTAGTAACTGAGGATCAGACAACATGCTCATTTATCGTGATTAGAGGCAGTCGAGACAGGATGGAGGAATGGAATGATGGTGCTTAGGAGTGGTATCAGATAGCATTCCTAGCTATTCAACTGGAAGAAGAGGAGCGCAACGAAGAAGATGATTGACCTTTGGATTATCCAGCCTGACCATATGGGTTTGGTCACGTGCTCGATGGCATCACTCTTCCCTAACTTTTCGAGGAAGAGGTATATGTCGACGAAATGCAGTCTTATTGGCTGGTAAGGGTTGTCCTAAAATCAGACGGGGCCGAGTGGACCAATTTTTGGGCTGCTCGAAAACAGCAGGTGGATCTTATCGAAGAAGACATTTGGGAAGAAGTCGATAATACATGGGCTATAGAAGATGATGAGGAGAGGAGAAGAAGAATGGTAATCACTGATTTAGGTGATTTGTGGGCATTCAAACACCCTCCACTTGTGAACGAAGTACGACAGACCAACGACACAATAACGGGATTATGGGATCCCAAGGAGGGGATAGAACATCTGACCAGAAGCGGGCGACATTTTAAGCCAACCCAGTTGGAAAAGGGGCAACCAAGTGAAAAAAGAAGGGAAAAAGAACAAGAAGAAGAAGATGATATGGTGCTGAAATAGTTAAAGAAGATGCGAGCTAACATCAGCATTTGGGGGCTACTGATGGCCTCATATAAACACAGACAAGCTGTGCTAAAGGTTCTGAATAAAGTCAGCGTCTCGATAGAGGCCACCCCGAAGCAACTGATTGAACTTATTCTGCCGGTGGTTGAACCGAAAGTCATTTCTTTTTTCGACAAAGATCTACTAGCAGAAGGAAAAAATCACAACAAACCACTGCACATTACTATTAAGTGCCTGAAAAAATGGGTCCTTGTGACCCTTATTGACAACGGGTCTGCATTGAACGTATATCTGCTTAGAATAACACTCTGTTTAGGATTAAAGACGGAGCACTTCATACCGAGCAATCAAGGAGTTCGGGCTTATGACAACACAAGAAGGGACGTACTGGGACTGGTGTCATTTGCAGTATCAGTAGGGCCCTTGAAAACGTCGGTTGAGTTTCATGTACTAGATGTACAGGCATCTTTCAACTTGCTGTTGGGTAGACCTTGGTTGCATGACCCAAGTATCCAAGTTGTACCATCGACCCTCCATCAGAAACTGAAACTGATAAGAAATGGGGCAGTCCTAACTGTTCACGGAGAGGACAACATTCATCCCCTAAGAGGAGAAGAAGGCACAACTCTGTTGGAAGTTCAGCATGGTGAAGATGATGTATTACTTAGAGGTTTCTGATTTGATGAAGCACAGGCTGTTCAGATGATGATGAATGAGGAGAAAATGTACATCAACCCGCGGGCTGTAACAATGATGAGAAAAATGTCCTTTTTCCCTGGTATGGGATTAGGGCGTAAGCAGCAAGGAATCCTAGAACCTATTCAGGTATTGCTGACTTCGCACCGTTTTGGTCTCGGGTATAAATCAACGGAAGAAGATCTGGAAGGGGCTAAAAAGAGACGAAAAGCCAATTATTCTAGGACGCTCAATGGGCACTTCGTCAAGGAAGGGGAGGATTTCTCGTATTATGGCTTTCCAAAGCCATGGATTGACGAAGAAACCAATCAAAAGCTGCTAGTGTTGGAGATCTTTTTTGGGCATCAGTTGTCTGATTCAGAAGAGGAAAAGATAGTGAGAGGGGAAGAGAAAGATGAGAAGTTTCGAGAAGAAGATTGGGGCGACAAGCTCGATGGTACTGATATGGGGATGCTGTTTAATGAGAAGATGGCTAATCTACATGTAACTGACTCAAACTGTTTCATGATGGGTTTCAGCGCACCAGCAGACTGCATTAAGCTCTTCGTTGATGCGGCTGCAAAGGAAGTAAAGAATTAGACCATCGAGTCTTGCAATATGCAGGTCATATGCCCTGAGTCTGAGTTTGAGTCGGAGTCTGTAGTCGAGGGCACGTTTGTTGATGCTCCTCTCCCTGCTTTTACTGTCGAGTTTGTGATTCCCTCTGCTTTTAATGAAATGAACAAAATTTCCGGTTACACTGTTTTGTTTGATTTATTTCATATGCTTTTTGACGATTTTAAATTCGATGAAAATATTCCCGAAGAAATAAAAGTTTTAATAAAAGGAGAAGAAGAAATACGTGCCCAACCAATAATTGTAAAAATTTTATCAATAAATCTGGTAATGAAATTAACCCACAAAATGTGCAAATTGGTTATTCTTTATCCTTAGTTGAACAAAAACAATTAATAATTTTATTAAAAGAATTCAAGGATATGTTTGCATGGTATTATAAGGATATTTTCAGAATTGATCCTGACATTGTCCAGCACCATATCCCCTTATACCCTGATGTCAAACCGGTCAAATAAAAATTAAGATGCATCCGGCCAGAATGGGCTTTGAAGATCAAAGAAGAAGTGGCTAAACAGATCAATGAAGGATTCCTCATGGTAACTGAGTATCCAAAATGGGTAGCCTACATCGTGCCGGTTTTAAAGAAGGAATGACGTATCCGAGTCCGCGTGGATTTTTGGGACCTCAAAAAGGCTAGCCCGAAAGATGATATTCCACTTCCACACATTGACGTCTTAGTAGATAGTACAATGGGGCACGCCTTGTTGTCATTCATGGATGGCTTCTCTAGGTACAATCAGATTTTGCTGGATCCTGAGGATAGAGAGAAGACAACATTCACGACACCTTGGGGCACCTATTGCTATCTTGTAATGCCGTTTGGTTTGAAAAATGCAGGGGCAACCTATCAGAGTGCTGCCACTACTTTACTGCATGACATGATACATAAGAAGGTCGAGGTGTACGTGAACGATATGATAGTCAAGTCAAAGGATCGGGATGGTCACATTGTAGTATTGCGAAAGTTCTTTAAAAGGATTCAAAAATACAAGATGCGGCTTAATCCACAAAAATGTACCTTCAGGGTCACCACCGAAAAGATGCTTGGATTCATGATCATTCAGCGAGCCATTCAAGTCGATCCTTCAAAGATCAAGGCAATCTTGGAAATGCCTCATCCGAGGACTGAGCGAGAAGTCAGGGGCTTTTTGGGTAAAATACAGTTTATCAGCCGATTTGTTGCAAAACTGATAACTACCTGTGAGCCGATCTTCGGTCTATAGAAGAAAGGAGTCGAGTTTAAATGGGATCAAAAATGCCAAGATGCCTTTGATGCCATACGACAAAATCTATAAAATCCACCTGTTCTAGCTCCTCCCGAAGCGAATAGGCCACTGATTCTCTATCTGTCAGTGACTGACTCGGATATGGGTTGTATGCTAGCACAAGAGGGTGAAACTGGAATCAAAAAAGTTGTCTACTACCTAAGTAAGAAGATGACGGGATCAAAAATACGGTACACACCACTGGAAAAGACACGTTGGGCCTTAGTTTGGGCTTTTCAAAAACTGAGGCATTACATGATATCTTTCACAGTGAATATCATCTCCCGGATGGACCCGTTGAAATAAATATTCAAAAAATCGGTACTGACAGGAAGGTTGGCTCGATGGTTGCTACTATTTTCTGAGATTGATCTTCAATATGTCACCCGAAAGTCGGTCAAGGGTAGGGCAGTGGCAAAATTCCTGGCTGACTAACCAGTTGAAGGAGGTGAAGACACAGAGTTCCAATTTTCTAACAAACAGCTAGTGAAAGTCGGGGATGACAAGTGGACTCTATACTTTGATGGCGCATCCAATCAATATGGCTATGGAATAGGAGTCCTCCTTGTCACTCCTAACGAATCACACGTCCCCTTGTCATTAAAGCTCAATTTTGAAGTGACCAACAATCAAGCTGAGTATAAAGCATATTTAGCAGGATTGGAGGTAGCCTTGGAATTAAGAGCAAGAAAGTTGGAAGTCATTAGAGATTCAGCATTGGTGGTTTCACAAGAAAGAGGAGAATGGAAGGTCAAGGACCTAACCTTGATTCTCTATCATCAAGAGCTAGAGAAACTGATACCGTGTTTCAAATCAGTGATATTTACCCACGTGCCAAGACTGCAGAACAAGTTCGAATACCATATGGAGTTCGAATGAGGCCCTTGATAATCGAACAGAAAAGAAATTCGGCATACGAGACGATGGCCGTAATCGAAGAAAGCACCGACGAACTTCCATGGCATTTTGACATCCAGAACTTTGTGGAGAAAGGAGAATATCCCAAGTTTGCTAGCAAGAAGGACAAGAGGGCAATATGATGACATCTGCACAGTTTGTCATTTGCGGTGGTAGACTATACAAACGAGGACATTCTAGGGACAATAAGCTGTGTGTCGGCATGGAAGAAGGCCAAGCATTGATGAAAGAAATCCACGCGAGAGTTTGTGGACCACACACGAGTGAAAATATGTTAACTAAGAAAATTCTACGATAAGGATACTTTTGAATGACAATGAAGATGGACTGCATACAGTTCGTGCGGAGATGTCATAAGTGTCAGATTCATGCAAACCTTATGCACGTTCCCCCATATCAGCTATACAACCTGACGTCGTCATGACCGTTTTCAGTATGGGGCATCGATGTGATCGGTAAGGTGACACCGAAGGCGTCAAATGGGCACGAGTTTATCTTGGTGGCCATTGATTACTTTACCAAGTGGGTGGAAGCAACCTTCTACTCAGTATTGAAAGCCTCTCATGTTGCTAGGTTCATCAAGCAAAACATCATTTGTCGATACAGGATCCCGCATGAAGTCATATCCGATAATTGCTCACATTTTCAAGGAGAAGTCTTGGATCTTTTCAAGGAATACGGGATAGTGGCTCACAAATTCTTACCATATCGGCTACAGACCAATGGAGTAGTCGAAGCAGCAAACAAGAACATCAAGAAAATCCTACAAAAGGCAATCAACTCACATAAAGATTGGCCGGAACACCTACCATTTGCACTTTGGGGATACCGAACATTGATCAGAATTTCAACAGGAACTACACCATACTCTCTAGTGTACGGGATGGAAGCCGTGCTTCCCATTGAAGTGAAAAGCCCTTCATTAAGAGTAGAGGACGAGGTTAGTATTTTAGAAGTAGAATGGCAGAGGAACCGGATGAAAGAGTTGCTTTTGTTTGATGAAAGAAGACTGTAGGCTCTATTTCATGTACAAGGATACCAAAGGAGGATAACTCGAGCATTCAATAAAAAAGTCAAGACCCAAGACCTTAGATAAAGAGATTTGGTTCTTAAGGAAATCAGAGCTCCTATCTTTGACCCGAGAGGCAAGTTCAAGCCAAACTAATCCGGACAGTTTCTCATCAAGACCATCATGACCGGTGGTGCAGTCATTATTATGGATTTGAATGGCAATGTGTTCTCCACTCCAATAAACCTCTATTAATTTAAAAAGTACTATCCTTGAGGTAAAAATAAAGATAAAATAAAAGCTCGTTGAGTTGAAAATCGAAAAGACAACTCAGGCAACAGTTAAAGCAGCCCGCAAGGCCAAAAATCCGAAAGGGTGACATTAGCAAAAGTTAGGGCATCACAAAAGGAGAGTGTTAATACCCGAGTGTAAACCAAGATCGAACTACGTCATGACCTGATTCCATTTTTTGGGATACGTAGGCAGCTTCTTTTAAGAAGTTCGGCCACATTATTTGTTTCTAACCATCTTTGAATCTAAGTAAGACCAGTGCAAATTTGTTTCTGAATTTTGATATTAAAGTCATTGAAAAACTTGGGATAAAATTGAACCAGCTTAAACATAAAAGCTATAATTTTCATTACTTTGGTTAGAGCTACTAGGTTTTTGAAAATGAAGGAGGGCACGTAAGTCCCAAACTCAAAAAAAAGAAAAAGAAAAAGAAAGTTATGAAATTTTCAAAACAAAGCAGAAGTCCTCAAATCCTCCTCCTTTTTGCCGCCTGTTTCCCCTCTTCTCTATCTTTCCTCTCCCAATCCTGCATCAGCCACGTCTTGTACTCGTTAGGGAGCTTGGGGCATTGCAGTTCATGCATCTCCATTCGTGAGCGAGATGGCCAGGCATCCTGATACGATGATAAAAATGGGGCTCGCAGTGCAGATGATAATAGACGACCTCGAATACTAGAAAAGATGATCGGACAGTGATCGAATTGCCGCATAATCCGATGGGGATAATAAAAAGTAGTCTGACGAAGACTGACCAGCAAAACACCAGGATGATCCATAATGGTTAGAGTCATGGATGAAATCCACCACCAAGGGCACTGCTAGGTGATATCTGGGTCAGTCAAAGAAGAAAGTACTATCGCTAGGTTGTCTCGGTGTCGCATATCTGATAACGGGGACGGTAAAGGAAAGATGCAGAACTGTGCCGATCAGTTGGTGGTTTCTGCACAAGATTTACCTTCTCCATTAGCCAAATCTGCAGCAAAAGTTAGAACAGTAAGAGAAAAAATTTGCAGTATGACGAAGAGTTTGGTGAAGAGTAAAGATGTCGAGCTTACCTAAAGAAGTAAAGGGCTGCCAGCAAAGGTGGTGGTCTCATCACGATGAACAGCATCTAAACCCAGTAGTGTCTCGGCTAAAACAAGTGGCGCGAAGTCCCTCCCCATCCACATCTGACCAGCAATGTCAACCAGGGCGCAACTAACCCACCCATCAGAAGGGACAAGAAGATACTGGGCAAGAAGATAGAAGCAAAGTGCATAGCATCACCGCAGCTGAAAGTCGAGGTCATTGAGGTCACCGGTAGGACAAAATCTATCAATGATCCAATGTATGTCGAGACAGTCGTCTTGTGTCAGAAGAGAGGCCTCCATCCTAGATAGACCACAAAGTTGTATCACCTACTGTCGAGTCGAGAGAAAGAAAGTGGGAACAGCAACGGAGCTTCGTGGGGCCAAATCCAAAATAGCAGCGAACTCCTCCACAGTGGGGCAGAGTTCTTACAGGCCAAATCGAAAGACGTGAGACTGCGGATCCCACAGCTTCGCAGCGCTAACAGTAAAAGTCTGTTAATCTTCACGGTCCTCAGTGAGAAAAAGGCATTGAGGCCAAAAGGGGCAAAGTTTAAACGTTCAATATGGGAGAATGCCTCAATGCATGCAGAAAGAGGAGAAGCCATCTGAGTCAGAACAGCAGAAAATGGGGCCTCTAGGGCTGTATTTATAAGGTAAGAAAAGGCAGAAAATCAAAATTTTGGCAAAAGATATGTTCAATGTGGCAACTGCCACCTTGAAGCTGGCGACCGCCATCTCTTAAAAGCATAGTACAGTGACATCAGCCTTTGGACTAGGCGACCACCATGTTGTAACTGGCGACCGCCATGTAAGCATTTAAGGAAAATGGCGACCGCCAGGTTGATCCTGGCAACCGCCATGTTAAAGGGTGGTAGGCATACATCAGCTTGTGGTTTCTGCATTCTGCATAAAGTCTTGACATTCATGTTTTGCATCCATCACAGTTTGAGCAGTAGAGATAGATGAATACCAAGCAATAAATGGCACGAAGGCCCCAAAACGTATCAGAAAGTGACAAAATGTATCAGAATAAAAACTGGGGAACCCAGGCCCAATAAACAGCAAACTTGGGGCACGCAGGCCCGTGGATCAAGTAAATATATGTAAATATGTCAAACTAGGGTATGCAGGCCCATCAAAATAAATGTA
Organism: Heliamphora ciliata; assembly: GCA_032360265.1. Lineage (NCBI taxonomy): Eukaryota > Viridiplantae > Streptophyta > Magnoliopsida > Ericales > Sarraceniaceae > Heliamphora > Heliamphora ciliata. The sequence continues at coordinate 8,021 of JAUMHN010211354.1, forward strand.
TCAGAAGATAGATGAAACAGGGGAGGAGGGAAGCTCTCTCTCTCACTAGTGCCTGGGGCGGACCCGACGGGAGGAAAAACCGGCCTCGTCCAAGCTCACGTCCTCAAAAAGTCTCTCAATATAGTCATTTCCATCGCTGCCGGAAGAAGAAGATATGGCTCTAGAGCGGCTCCGGGCATAAGAGACAGATCTTCGGGAGCGAGCTTTGGAGGAGGCAGCACGAGAACCACGACCTCGGGCTGAGGCTGGAGCAGGTGAAGGAGCGGTAGCCCACGGTGGTACTATGCCAGTAGCTGGTACCGGAGGCTGTCAGAAAAAAATAAGGATCAAAATAGAGTACGGAAGAAGGTACAGAAAGGATTAAAGGAGTTATGAGGGCACTTACTATAGCCGCTGGAGTAAAAGTAATGCCGGCCGCTCAGACAGTGGCATCAAGCTGACGGATCAGTGCTATCTGACCAGTAAAGACCAACAGCAGATGATCTAGCCATGCCTGATTAACCTACAAAAATGGATTAGCCAGTTTAAGTAAACAAAGCAAAGAAAGTAACCAAATGGAAGGAGAAAGGACAAGGACAAACTTAACCGAGCTCAGCCTTGAACTCAGGGGCTGGAGGAACAGGAACTGGCAAAGGGAAAGGGTAGCCGTATGCTACTGTCTGAATCTCCCACGGAATCTCCAGGCCCCTCATCCTTCCAGCTGCGGCATCATCACCAACAGCTCCAGCTCCTGCAGCAGCAGCAGCAACAGCGTTAGCATCGGCGGCCTCCGGTGAGTCCTACCACCAATCGGGTCGGGTCCTAATGGACCCAGTAGATGGGCTCGGGCCCAGGCCGTGTAGTCCCCCTCTGGTACCAGCAGCTCCGCAGCATGTATCCCCACCAGCTCCAAAAGAAGATCTATCCAGCTTAGGTGATCGATCCAGCGCAAACAGGCTGGAGGGACCATTGGGATTCGAAAGTGATCCAGGCCAAGCGACTGGCGAACCACTTGCTCTCCTAGATAGTACTCCCGTCCAAATGGACCCTCTAGCAGGTCCGTCTCGAAGCGATATCTCGACTACGCATCAAGTCTATGGCAGTCCGATCCTCTACACCCCTCTAGACATCCCAATGGACTTGCAACAGTTCAAAGTACAGTATAATATGAAGAAAAGTAAGCCGTGCAGTATGATGAACAGTATACAGTGATCAGTGTCCAGAATAAAGAACAGTGCAGTGAACAGTACAGCGCAGAGAGTAATGAACGGTAAGTAAGGATACCTGGTCAGGGGTCATTCGGTCTAAGGACACCCGAAAATAGTCTATGTCCTTCCCTCAAGCCTTCTTTCCCTTCAGGCCTCGGGACCAGTGGGCCGCTCTAGGAATGACTAGGGGGTCTGTCGCAGAGTTCGTCGAGACGTGAAGCCCGAGGAACTCATAGGTCTACAACTGCAAAGAAGAAGATGTCAGCAAGCAGATAATAACAGATAATAGAAATAAATAAAAAAATGCGCAGAAATTAAATCATACCTCCTAGACCCTCTAGTATCCCCAAATGCTGAGCTCCTAGGGGAACCGAGTAAGAGTCCTCATGAAGCCGTAGAGGGTGGCGAGGGCAGCTCCTCCCCAGTCGAATGCAGCAACATGGTCGAGGCGAGCGAGGGCACCCAGGTAGTGCAAATGAACTGTATTCTCTTTGTTCGAGAACAAGGAGGTACCGAACATATACATCAAAAAGCCTCGGCCGACCCACTCATAGTGACGAGACTCGGTGCACCGGAAGTGGGAAAAACGGTCGAAGAACCACGTATATCTGATGCGGTCTCTGTCCATCTGTGCTAAAATGGCCCCGAGGAAGTACAGTAGCGCGTTAGTCGACTGGGCAATTGATGGTTGAAATGGAATAGTGCGAAGTCCAAAGGCGTCAGAGTGGCCTCGAAGGTAGTAAAGTGGAAGGTATTAGTGGTATCCCACCACCGTTCCGCCAGAGCAGTCAACCATACGCGGTCATTGCTCGTCCTACCCAACAGATGTATAAAGCGAGCAAAATCGAAGGCATCAATATAAGCTCGGCTAGGAGCAGGGAGGGCATCATACCACTCAAATACCTCTCTGGAGGCAGAACCTTTGAAGCCTCTGGCATAATGACCAACCTGAAAAGAAGAAAATGAGCAGAGAATATATAAAGAACAGATCAAGCAAGCAAAGTGCAGAAAGAATATCTGAAAGCAGAACCCTAGGTTCGTGTGTAAGTAACGACCCTTCGGTTCTTTCAAGCCCTAGAAAACTAGATACTCTAACCCTAGATTCGTGTGTATGTGATGACCCTTCGATTTTTTCAAGCCCTATAAAGCTAGGCACCCTAACCCGAGGTTCGTGTGTAAGTGACGATCTTTTGGTTTTTGAACGTCCTAGTAAAAGGCCAGAAATTTTAAGCCCTGGTGCGCCAGGTAAATCTCTATCATTTTGTAAAATCAAAAATAAATAATCTGTGTTTTGCCCCTTTTGCCTCGTTTTTCTTAGAAGTTTTTCCTAATTTTCTAGGATTTTTTAATTTTTTTGGAATTTTCAAAAAAAAAATCCCTGATTTCATAAAAAATTTCTAAGATTTTTTAGGATTTTCAAAAAAAAATAAATAATAAAAAAATAAAAAAATAAAAAATAAAAAATATTCCTAAATTTTTCTAGATTTTCTAGATTTTTCTTTTTGAAAATTTACCCCGTGTTTCTAAAGTTTTCTAAGAATTCTTCAAAATTTCTCCTAATTCCTCCTAATTCTTTAGGATTTTTCAAAAATTCTTTATTTCGTAGGATTTTATAAAAAAAATTAGAATTTTCTTAATATTTTCCTAAATTTTTTTAAAAATTTTCAAGGATTTTCTAGAATTTTTTAAAAGTCTAGGGTTTTTGAAAAGTCTTATTGATTTTCTCATAAATATGCTCCATAAATTTTAGGATTTTCCACAAAGTCATTTCTAATTTTAAGATTTCTGATAAAAGTTGCCCCTTTAGTTTTCATGACCCAAAAAAAAAATCTTTAATTTTTGTGTTTTCCCAAAAAAAAAAAAAATTTAAGCCTTTTATTTTGTAATTTTCACTAATATAATTGCCCATTTCATTATTTGTTCAAAAATTCTAAGTGTCCATATTGTTTTAATCTCCATTGCTAGGGTACTTAAGCTAAGATCTCAAAACAAGTCGCACAAACAATCTTTTATCATCCATACCATAATCAAAATAAATCATTCATCATCATATGGGAAAATCCTAGGCATGCGTCTACGTTTGATATATCATAAAAGCATGCTTTGGTATTAAAACGATAAGGACAGAATACTTACCGATGAACGATGGCAGAACATATAGTGGTCGGGTTCCCGTAGAAGAACATCAGCAGCAATAGCATCAGCTGGAGGCTTGTGATAGTAAATGTGTGATCCCAAGAGCGGGGTGAGTTGAATTTTTTAAAAATTATTTAAGTACAAGAATCCAAGTATGCCTTTTAGTTCACTTATAAGAATTAATTCACAACTATATTTTTGGGTATGACTTCTTAGACTAAAACACAAGTATAATTGAAATGAACAATAAATTTCAAAAAGATTTAAGTACAAATGAGGATGCTAATTTTTAAAGTCCTTTTTGAACAATGCAAATGCACTTCTCAATAGTTAAACATTCTTGTTAACAAAATTTAATACTTGACTTAACAATAAAAGGGTAACTATCAAGTTTAATGTTTTTTTAATTATTAAGATATAAGAATATTTTAATTTGACAATGTTTCTTGCAAAGTGAAAAGAAAAGATTCAAAACTTTCTAGCAAATAAAAAAATTAAAGGGTACAAGAAATAAAATATTCAAGTGCAAGTGTAAGTTAAATTTTTTTTTCTAGTTTTATGACTTTCAATTTTTATTTGCAAGTAGACTAGTTTCTTGATAGAAAAATAAAGTGCAATAATATTACTTGCGAAGTAAATGAATCAAATGATGAAATAGTGTGATGTAAAGAGAATCAAATTAAATAAAAGAAATAAGAAAGCAAGAAGATGAACACCACGATTTTTACAAGGTTTGGCGCTACGGCCTACGTCCTTACCTCAAGCCAACCGCTATAATGATTTCTTACTGCCTCTCCTTCAATAGGCGAAGGAGCCTCTCTCCTTAGTTTAGGCAGAGTAGCCTCTCTTGAGAATGTACTATTCTCAAGTTAATCAAATCCTTGTAGACGGATTAGTCTCTTTTGAGAAACGTCTTTCTCAAATACAGATCAACAAGAGTAATATGAAAGTATACAAAGAACGCTCCTTGGATGAGAAAATGAGTACAAATAATGAAATCTCTAAACTCACTTCTCAATAGAATATGACTATGAAGCTAAAAGAGAAGTCTAAAGAATTTTTCTCTCAAAAATATGTATGAAAGACTCAAGATTTTGAAACATAAAGAAGAAATAGAATGAGAGATGTTTGAGAGGTTTTGGATGATTGAAACAAGAGCTCAAGACCTCTATTTATAGGCCTCATTTCTGAACTAGCCGTTGGGCTATGTATGGAAATGTCAACTAGCCGTTTTTCAGAAAAATTTGAATTTTAACTTGTTCGGTCGACTGAACTTGACTTCAGTCGACTGGACTGAAAGGTCAGTCGACTGAACAAATTTGGATTTGAAAAATCATTTTTGGTAGCTCACTCAGTCGACTGGGGAAGGAACATTAGTCGACTGGACATATAAAAATCTAGATTTTTGGTTTTCCAAAAAAGGTTTGATCTTTTTATGCTTTGAAAAAATATTTTTAAGGTATTTAGAATTCCTATGAGCTTCAAACACACATATCCATGAGTTATATGAGTGTACATGGATCCTACAAATGAAATTTACAATCTTGTGCTTCAAGCCTTCAATATCTCAACTCTTTTGCATTTGTTCCAAAAACTTGTCGCCAAAGGGTTTAATTTGAAGTTATGCGTCATAGCTTTCACTTGGTATCTTGATTTGTGGTAAGCATTTCTTTCCTATAAACATACTCAATTTGCACAATTAGATACATAGGTTTGTTATCAACAAAATCGGTTATTGAAACTTTGTTAGGCCAACAACTCGTAGCGTCTCATCCTGCATGGAACCACGCAATGGGGCAGTGGAGCATATGTATGTGGGTCGAAGGGCGCCGGATGACCCTCTCCAGCATTAGGATCTAAGAAATCTGCCATGGCGTCCTCAGCAGCAGCATCCGCAGCAGCCTGCGCCTCAGCAGCTGCTCGTGCCTCGTCCTCAGCAGCCAGGCGGGAGGCAGGCTCTGCCTCAAGAACGAAAGCATCCATCGCAGCAGTGGGCTGCATGGTAGTAATCCCACTAGCAGGAAGATTGGTGGGCGTACCCCTGAGAGTCCCCATGGAAGAGCTCCCAGCAGCGGAGGGGCCTTGTCGTTCCCCCAAGTCATCATCATGGCCCTGACCCGCCATAAAGAGGAACGGGATCACAAACAACAGTGTGAACATCGTGTATCAAGCAAAGGTGCTCAAAAGACAAAAGAGAAAGAGTACGAGAGTTGGGAAGCGAGAGGGAGAGTTGGGAGAGTTTTTGACGAAAGAAACGCTAGAGAGAGAGAGTGGAAGGTGCAAATGAACCAAGATCCGCGCGACCCTATAATCCTTATGCGCGCATAGAGTTGGCGGTCGCCACTTCTAAAGTAAGCGACCACCATGTCATTGAAGAGACACATGGCAACCGCCACTTCTTAGGGGTTTTTACTCGGCGGCCGCCATGTCAGAGGGGTTTGGACTCAACGACCACCAAGTTACCATAAGTCACGTCGTGTCAGCTCATCATTATGACGTTTTGAGGGCTATTTGGGGCTCTTGCTGTATGTTTTTGTTTATCTTTTATTTGTATGCGTGTCTATTTTACTAGTATGCTTAGCAAAAATAACTTTAAGAAAACATAAATTTTTATTTTATATTTCAAGAGAATTTTATGAGGTTCTTTTTCCGATAAAATTAATTTAAGCCATAACTTGGCTTTTAATTATTTTTATCACACGTTCCAAATTTTTAGGTCTTAACTCGACCTATTAATTTGCGATCTCTTTTTTCGATAAAATTAATTTAAGCCATAACTTGAATTTTAATTATTTTTATCTCACGTTTCGAATTTTTAGGTCTTAACTCAACTTATTAATTCACGATCTCTTTTTTCGATAAAATTAATTTAAGCCGTAACTTGGCTTTTAATTATTTTTATCCCACGTTCCGATTTTTTGGATCTTAATTCGATCTATTAGTTTGATGTCTACTCGTCGGTCCTTCTCAAGACCCTAAACTAACTCATCGGTCATTCTCATGACACAAAACTGATTCGTCGGTCCTCCTCATGACTCTAAACTGACTCGCGTTATACATATCTGCATTATACTATACTTGTCATGCATCATATTTCTAAATCTTACATCCTTGCACTTTAAGTACGACCAACATCATATGTGTGCCTGTGTGTTTGTGGCCTAAGATTGAAGGCTCGGTCAAATGGATGTTGTCTCTGAATTTTTTATATAACTTGCTTCACGCGTTGCTATGCAAGTTATATCAAAGAGGAGAAACTGTAGACACCCCAATTTAACTCCGCCTAATCTTAGGTGAATCCGATGATGAAAACAGGTGGAATGGTATTTCAGTTCGATCCTCTGGAACTGATCCAAGCTCGGTATTTGAATCCAAAATTTTCAAACTAATAAAATTTTATCGAACCATCGAAACTTGCTGACCAAGTAAGGCAACCGCCATGTTCATTGTGGCGACCCCCAATGGAACCTCTTGGAAACCCTAGCCAAAAGTGGCGACCGCCGCCTTAAACCTGGCGACCGCGAACTTGCATTATGGCGACCTCCAATAGAACCCTTTGGAACCTTCTTTCAACATGGCGACTGCCATGTCCAATATGGCGACCGCCAACTCCAAATGGCCTAACGTGTCCCAAAACGTGGCAGCATCTCATTGGCTGATGAACTCTATAAATACCGTATATCTGGTATGTTTTCAATGACAGAAAATTAGTGAGAGGTTTAGTGAGAGAAATTCTGCCGAGCTGTCGAGAAATTCCGAGTCCCGACGCCGAAATCTTGCCGAGATACCGAGATTCAAGCCCCCGACGCCTACATTGACGCCTTGCTTGGATCACCACCCGAGGAGTAGATCATCAAAGTACATTCCCGACTTGAGGATTATCCGGTAATCTAGGTACCTCGTTTGGATCCCCGATCTTTCTAACTCTATCCTCTCTCTTTTGGAGTGATCGGGTTAACTCTCAAATTTAATTTGCATGTCTCTTTTGTTTATGTAATTTACTTTGTTTATTATTTAAATTGCCTCGTGTAATTTTCTTATATAATATGTTTATTATTTAGTTTTTTTTCTTTTTTTTTTCGCTAGGTAAGTGGGGAACGGGGGCCCGGGGTTTGAACCCCGGGTGATAGCGTGGGGCAAGCAGCTCCAACCAATTGAGCTGGCCACCACATCTATTATTTAGTTATTAACTTTTTCACATTCATACTTAACACATTTGATATTTTCTTTCTTTTGTTAAATCATTAGTGCTAACATATTTTGGTAATTATAACTTAATAATGTTGTTAATTGTTATAATAATACATTTATATTTATGTGAATGTAGTAATTAATATTATATTTTACATTTAAGTTAAATAGTTGCTTTTAATTCCTTTTATCTTCCTAGCATTAGTTTAATTTTTTTTTACTAGTATTTTTTTTTATTTCCTTTACTTTTCTAGTAATATTAACTTGATGTTCTTTTCTTTTAAGCATTAGTTTAATGTTATTTTTTTTAGCATTTAAAATTTCTTTTCTTTCCTTGTAATATTAGCTTTAATTTCTTTTCAAAGCACCATTTTCATTTTCTTTTCGCTTCTTCTAATATTAGTTTAGTACTCATTTTCTCTTAATGTTAGTATTTGTTTTTCTTTTAAAAGCTCTATTTTTTTTTTCTTTTTGTAGCTTTATTTTCTTTTTCATAACACTTACTTTTCTTCATTAAACTCAAAAATCATAAAAAGGTCTTTAGTCTAATTTTTATTCTTTAAATGTAATTTTCTTCCCTTTTGTTCTCTTTCTCTTTTATTTTCTTTTACCTCTTTTAAAGTGCAAATAATTAGATTTTTTTTTTCATTTGTTTAATAACATTTTCTAGCTTCTTTATTTTAGAATGATTTTTTTTGTAAACCTTTTCTTATTTTTTCTTTTACTTCAAACCTTTAAATTCTTTTTCGTTATAAGGCCTTTATTTTTAGTTTCTTTGATTAGTAAACTCTCTTTTTTTTATATAAATTTTGTATGCATATTTTATTTTATATTTAGTATTAAATATTCACCATATCAATGTTTCTCTAAATGTATATTTTAATATGTATATTTTTGGTTACTTTGAAATTATGTTTAGGATAGTTTAGTTTATTTTTTGATAATAATTCATGTTTAGGTAATTTTAACAATTTCTAGCATATTTTTGTTCTTTTATTTGAATTATGTTAGTTTAGGTTGTTTCAATAATATTACATGCGGGTATGTTCCATGTATTCTTTAGTTAGAAATTACATGTCGTTAGATTTAGGAATTCATCCCTTTATTTATCATAATTTGGAGTGCTATATACATATGTTATGTATTTTTCATATTTAATTTTGAATGTTCTCTCTTTACTTTTATTTTTTTTATTTACATACATTTGAGAAATTCTATTAAAGAACCAATGATGATTAGTAGAGGTCAACCTTATAGCTGGACGAACGAGCTGCCTAACACTTTTTTCTATTCGTACCTTAGCCCCCGAACCCTTTTTCTCTTGTTAACGTTTTCAAGATCAATAGACATTTTTGTTTTTTTTAGTTTTTCTCAAAAAATTAAGTGGCGACTTTATTTTCAATAAAAACAAATTTTTAAAATCTGGCTTTTAAGGTGTTAAAATATTTCCTAAACATTTTTGAAATCCCTTATTTTTGAAATATTTTCAAAAACTCCTAAATCCCAACGCCACACCAACTAATTGCCATACCACTCAGTGTAAACACATAGATGATTGTATTGTTTTATGATATGCGTCACCACTCAAGTCTGCACCCAAGTCTAACTTCATCTGAAACACAATGCCACGTCTGTGGAACCTCACAAATATCTTGGAATCCATTTAACTTCCTCTCAATGCTACTTTTCCAAATTGCTCATGTATCTATTGACAACTCCCATTACATGTGAAATGTCTGACCCAGTACAAAACGTAACATATATTAGGTTTCTAGGGGCAAAGGTATATGGAATCAATTGCACATACTCCTACTATTACTCGGTGTTAGGTGATTGATTCTTAGTAAGTCGGAAGTGACTAGCTAAATGTATACTCGTAAGTCTTACATTCAACATACCGAATCTGTTCAGAACTCTATTCACATATTCTCTATGTGATAGCATCAAATTTCCTATAATTCTATCCCTCTTAAACATCACTCGAGAATCTGTTTTACAGTACCTAGATTTTTTTATTTTAAATTGATTTGACAATTGACTCTTCAACTTATTTATTTATTGCATGCTTGACCTTGCAATAAATGTAGTAGTTTTCAAACCCCTTAAAATAGCAATAGTGATCTGCTAGGCATTTATCAAAATCATTCCTGCGCAAGAATCCATCGAACTTCTTGTACCATTGTCTCGGTGCTTGTTCCAAACTATATAAGTTCTTTTTAAGCTTGCATACTGATTCCTCATTCCCTCATGTTGCAAATCCTTGTGGTTGCTCCATGTATATGTCTATTTCTAAATCACCATAGAGGAATGTTGTCTTAACATTTATCTCCCTAAGGTGCAAATCCTTAGCTACCCTAATTTCCAACATGAGTTTGATTATCGTCAACTTCAAAACTGGAGAGAAAATTTCTATGTAATCGACACATTCTTTCTGTTTAAATTCTTTCACAACTAGCCTAGATTTAAACCATTTCTTACCATTGTATTCTTTTTTGATCTAGTAAACTCGATTGTTATGCAATGTATTCTTCCCATACGATAGTTCAGCTAATTTCCCTATTTGATTTTTTATGAGAAAATCTATCTCATGCTGCATAGCTAATTCTCACCTGATTGAATCGTCCACCTATAAAGCTTCATTATAACATTGTGGTTCACCCTCATCAGATAACAACAAATAATACAATAAAGGAGAATACCATTGTATAGGTTTAGGGACTCTAGTAAACCGTCTCAACTTCATCACAGAAGTATTTGATTCTTTCTACTGAATAATATTTTTTAGGTTATTATGTACCCTACGTTCACATCATTTTCAGAAATTTTATCTAACTCAACATGTTCATAATTGGTAGAACAAACATCAAAAGATACAGTACTATCATTATTCATGACCTATTCATTGAATATGACATCCCTACTACGAATGATCCTCCGATTCTGATCATCCGAGAATCGATAACCAAATCATTATTGACATATCTAATAAAAGTGCATTTAACATACTTAAATTTAAGTTTATTCATATCACCAGTATCAACATGAACATAAAAGAAACAATAAAAAACTTTAAAGAATGAAAACTTTACCTCCTTACCACTTTAGGTTTCTTTAGGTATCTTTTCCACTAAAAAAATAGATAGACCACGATTCATCAAAACTTTTCTTACCATTTCTCTACTAAAACTTTCCACTTCTTAAAAGTAACAAACACATGGGATTTATTCTTTAGAAAACAAACTCATACTTTTCTTACCAAATATCGATGAAATTGACAAAATAAGATGATCTCTCAAGTGATGAAGCTGGCGCAGGTCCTATTCATCTGTATAAACAAGCTCCAATTTCCCTATTTTCAAGGTTCTGTCAGTTTTAGAAAAATTAACCCTCTTTTGTTTGCCGAAGATACGGTCCCCATACTTATCCAAGTTGATGAATTTCAATCCCGATAACTGTCCACTTGATAGGAGTGTCTTCATCCCTTACTCGCTCATGTATCTAAGCCTTCAGTGCTAGAGATTTGAAACACTTTTAGTATCAACAACAGAAATAACACTTACGTTATTTGTCTTCATGTACATGGTATCTTCCTTCTTTTCCCTGAGCAACTGCAAGGGATACCTGGGTGATCTTCTATAATCCATCAATAAAGCTAACCATGTGACCCTCGTCATCAAGCTGTCCCACATAAATTAAATTTCATTTAACCCTAGTACATATTTGACATTCAACAACTTCCACATAAATCCACTTGGTAAACTGATCCAGACATCCCCTTTACCTGCAATTCTTAAAAGTTCATCATCAGTGAGAAAAATCATATTGAAATCACCATTAATGTAGTTTTCCATAATTTTTCGATGTGACATAGAATTGAATGATGTGCCAAAATCTAGATTTCATGACTATAAGATTGTTAATATTGCAAATCAATGTGGCATGAATGTTTTCTATAGCTATAGCGTTTGTAGAATTCTAAGCTTTCTTGCATTTCTTTAACGTCTTATAGTCTTTTCTGTTGGGGATTAGAACGCGATAATAAATCACGTCCAAGATCAATCGAAATCACACAAATGCGGAATAAACAACGAAGGGGAAAGAAAGAGAGACAATCGCACGCACAAACACAAGATTTACGTGGTTTGACAAGTAGTGCCTACGTCCACGGGATCACACACTTCACTATTGAATGGAGATTACAAAAGGAGAAAAGAGTCTGAGAGAGTTTACAGAAGAACAGAAGTTAAAACATAAAACTCAACTCACGGCGGCTGTAACCCTAGCAGCTTATAAAGATATTTCTGCACAGACGGATCGATCGGTCTATCAAGCGGTCTTTCACTGCTTTCGGTTTTTCGTCTGCAGACATGACCGATCGATCGGTATAAACCACTGATCGGTCGGTCTAACCAAAAGAAGGGTTTTTCTTTACATCTCAACAATTCTCCCACTTGAAGTAAAATCACTCCAAGCCTTGAAAAATCCCATCAGCTTCATCAACACCTTGAAACCACTAACACAACCACTCAAACCTGTGTGACCCAACCTCCTGTCTTCTATCCTTGAAGACCAACAGAAGCTAAATTGTGCCTCAACTTCTCCACCGTCACAACCTTTGTGAACATGTCTGCAGGATTCTCATTCGTATGAACCTTCTCCAGATTGAACTGCCCATCTTCCAGTTGAGACCGAATAAAATGATACTTAATATCAATATGCTTGGTCCTTGAATGAAATGCCGAGTTCTTTGCCAGGTGTATAGCATTCTGACTGTCACTATACAACTGGCACATGTCCTGACCTCTTTGCAATTCTTTCAAGAAACCTTTTAGCCAAATTAGCTCTTTATACGCTTCAGTGGCTGCGACATATTCTGCCTCGATGGTGGAGATTGTCACTATCTTTTGCAATCTAGAAACCCAGCTTACTGCTGCACTGTCCAGGGTAAACACATACCCTGTAGAACTTTTCCTGCTGTCAATGTTCCCAGCTAGGTCTGAATCCACGAACCCTTTCAGCTGAATTCCCGAGCCCTCGTAACACAAAGCATATCATGTGGTACCCCTAAGATACCTCAGAATCCACTTCACTGCTTTCCAGTGTTCCTTGCCCAAATTTGATATGAATCTGCTCACAACTCCCACTGCATGGGCAATATCCAGCCTCATGCTGGTCATGGCATACATCAAGTTACCTACGGCTGACGCGTATGGTACCTTTACCATGTAATTCCTGTCTTCATCTGTGACAGCTCCCTGTTCCTTTGAGAGTCTGAAGTGACTTTCCAAAGGTGTGCTAACTGGTTTAGCACCTTCCATGTTGAAACGTTGCAGGACCTTTTCAACATACTCCGACTGTGAA
>JAUMHN010211462.1:0-20894 GCA_032360265.1 Heliamphora ciliata
AAACACCATTTAGATAAAAATATTTTCTACAACTCTCATGTTTAACACCAAGGCCAAAACCTAAGGCAAAAGGGTGACCAAAACATCCTAACTAAAAACGGTTTCGCACTTTTCTTTAGATTTTACCAAAAACATGCTTCTGTTGGTCTCAGTTTTGGGATATCAGATCAAGTCCAAATGAGCCCATTTCTGCTTATGTTCTCGTTCAACAAGTTCCCTATAAGTTTCATGTTTAGAGCTAAGGGTAGTTATTTGAAACAAGTTATACTTTTTAGGCATTTTAGAAAATAGGTTCTGTCAGCCGCCAAAACTTAGCAGAGCCAGTTTTAGACAGATGGTTTGAAATGGTTTTGGAGTATCATCCCGAGGCTTTAATGTATAATTTGTGGGCAAAAAGTACTTTAATATGTGAGCTACAATGTTCATGTAGACCACTTTTGTAATAGGTCACTAAAAGTAAGGGTATTGGGCTATATAAAAATATGTGACAGAAGTGTCCCTTGAGGGCTGAAACTCAACAGGGACATTCAGAGGGGTTTTGACGTATCAAAACGTAATATTTTGTACTCATTGTTTTTGGGTAGATATCTATACATGCTATCTATAACTTTCATGGTTTGACCAATATTCGGATCTCACTTTAAACTTGGGTTTCCAAGTCGGTAGTGTTGACTGGTCGAAAAATGACACACTTTGGTAAAATTACAATATCTCGAGTTCTACTTATGAAAATGAGTTGAACCCAACTTTGGATGGAAGATAACACAAAAATATAAAGCTGGACATAAAGACAATGCTTAGATCAATTTTTTACATTGAGATATAGCATTCCAAAGTTCAGAGCAGAAACATCTATGTTCTAAAAATCAAGCCTCTTAGGGTCCTAGACTTCTACTTATGTCATGTCAAGTTTTGATTCCATTTCGTTGCATGCTTGTGTTTTAGACATTAGTATCAAGGTTCCAGCACACGTAGAAGTCATCAAACTCAAAGATAATAACATACAACAATATCTCATATCACCCATAAACATAACAGCCCCAAATTTCCCCCTACGACGCCTTTTCGGTTTGATTTCGGTTATCGATTCTTAGAGTGTTTAAAAGGATGTGCTGGGAGATATTTTGAAAAAATATTAGATGTAAGGTGTAGAGATTTTACTTACTTGTTTGAGAGCTCAAAGGAGGGTGGAGGACGGATTTGGACTTAGCTTTCGAAAACCTCATTGATTCTTTCCTTTTTCTTTCTTTTTCTCCCTCAAACTCACCTTAACACTCAAGAGCAAATAGGTCTAGTTTCTCTCCCTCACATGCACGAAAATATTAAGTGGAGAAGAGTGTGTTTGGCTTGGTTCATATAGGCAAAGGCTAGGGGACATAAGGGGAACAAAAAGTACCAAAAAAAGACTTTTTACTTCATTTTAATTAATGAGATTTTAGTTGAATTGAATGGGTGCAACTTTTGAGAGCCAAATATCAGATATGGGAAAGATAAATGCTGCTAGGGGTCAATTTGGGGGGCAAAAATCTGATCCCCCTTCAATTAAGTGGTCTTGCATTAGTTTTCGTGTCCTTTTATGCAAGAAAATACTTTAAAAGTTAATTTGATGTATCTTTTTGGTGTCTTTTTCTCTTGAAACCAATTATTTTAGTTTTTTTATGATAAATTTGTATTCCCATGTATTATCATAGTTTCCATAGCGATTGATTAAATAGATGTAGTCTTTTATGTCAAATTAAACTATTTTGGCAATATGTGACTTTTTGACTTATTTTGTTGTGTATGAAGTTCAATAATGATTTGTTTGCTTTTGTTAACTTATAACACTATATTACTATGTATATTACTTTCTCAACAAATATTGGATCATCATTATGCATGATTTAATACATTTCTCATCATTTTAAGCTAAAAAGAAAAGAAAAAGCTACTTTTTGGTACTCTTCCCAAGGTGGTTGGCCACTAAGGGGTAATTTTATCATTTTTGATGTTATTTTGTCCTTTTCTACTTAATTGTACTTAAATCCTTGATTTAGGATGGCCATGTGTCAAAATTTAGATTTTTAAGACTTTTTGTTGCACTAGGGGAAAAATGGTCATTTTACCGTATTTATGAGGGTTTTTGATTTTTAACTCATTATTTTATGATATTTACTTCATTTAGAATGTTGGAAGACTCTCTGGGTGTTAAGGTTTTGTTGCCTAAGTTTTAGACCTTTTTGGGGTTTCCGAGCCGAACTTAGGGTTTTCGATTCGAGTTAAGATTTTGAACCTCTTTCGTACTCTATGGTCTCGTGGACTATCCGTCACTAATACTAGGGTCCGAGCATGGTCGTTACAAACTACTCTCCTTAAATAAATTTTGTCCCTAAAATTTTTCCCCGTAAATCATCGTATGGAAGGTTGAAGATGATTTACTAACATTGTGCCTTCTCGTTCTCCAAAATTGTGTTTTTGTTTACTTGAGTTGTTCTCTATTGTGGGTGTGGATAAGGTCGGGCCCATATGTTCAGCACTTAGAGTAAAGGTTGTCTTGTCTTACTAACATCTTAAACTAGTTACTACCAAATCTTTAACGACCATGTCACATAACCAACTAGCCCCAAAAAGTTTGTATCTCTCTCACGTTAGTTAGCCTCTTCCCGTTAACTGTTGCTTCTACTTCCATTGAGTCCACTTGAATTTTTTCTCCAGATATAACATGACCTAAAAACATCATCCGGTCCAACGAAAAAATCACACTTACCAAGTTTTACATACAACTTGTGCTTTTTCAGGATCTACAAAAAATCTTCAAATGTTTCCTATGTTCCTCTTCACTCCGAGAATATAAACTAAATATCGTTTATCAACACAATTACAAATTTTTCTAGAAAGTTTCTAAACACTCGATCCATCAGGTCCGTAAACACAACAGGTACATTTGTTAATTCGAAAGGCAACACCACAAATTCATAATGCTCGTAACAAGTCCTAAAGGCAGTCTTGGGTAAATCTGACTCCCGCACTTTCAATTTGTGGTATGACGACCCGAGTCTATCATTGAGAATACGTTGGCTCCAAAACATAACTTACATTGAGTACGATTTCCGCAAGAGATCATATGTCTCTAAACTAGCCCACCACTAAAACTGATTTCAAACATTCTTCACTTCTATTTGGAAACACTGTCACTCTACCAAAAACTAGCTCATTGCCATATTCAAACGTACATCGAAGACTACTTCTTGATCGACTTACGACTATTAACTCAAAATCACATCATCACTTTGTGTTGGACTACTCTAGCCTTACGACAATCAAGACTAGTACCGCCACTTAAACCTAATGAGTCACTAGGGCTAAACATACCACACAGACTAAACGCTTCCCAGGTATATACTTATCTAAATGAATCCAGCCACAACCTCGTCACATATTTTCTTTACGTACGTACCATCCACCCTACAATCCTTTAACTGAACAACATTAACTTCTGATTATAAAGTCTCTTATCATGATAACTCAATCCCTTCACATATTTTCTACCACACAATCGAACCAAGAACCATTTTCGCACTTTAATTATTTTTTCTTATCCACATTCTACAAAGACACTCGATTCACTCAAGGTCAATTACAAAAACCATACCTATGAATTCGTATAGTCTTACTTACGCTTCCACTCTCTTCATCCAAACACTTATTCCTCCTACGTACTCACATTGAGTTGGTATGCAACTCCACAAGAAACAACAAAATTATATTACCCTTCAACTTTCCATACATAGAGTCCACACGCTCTCATAAGAAAATTTCTTCTCTATACCAGCAACATCAACTCACCAATCGAAATAAACTTGCTCTAACGGGTCACATCACAAAAGGTTTTCGAAAGCAACTTCCTTGCGACTCACATCGATACTATAACAGAAATTAAAAACCACTCTATAAGAGTTACACAGTCTAGACGCCAAACAAATACAAACTGATACTTTAAGAACCAATCATATGAATAACTTGGTCTATCTAAAATGCGCACTCCACCCCTCAAACAATCTTCAGCATCAATGGGACTCACTATTTTCACAACTCCTTGGCACCAATGTCCTAGAATTGCTTAACTAAAGAGTTACCGGTCTTTAAGGTGATCTTGATAATCCTGATGACAAAGTTTGTAATCACATGCTTTCATTTTCTCTCTAGTCTTTCCAAAGGTTGCTCCGTTCCTCTTGGCCTCTACTGTATGTTCTTGATGTGCTAGAATGTTGGGTTTGAATGTCTCTTCCAATAACTGGATCGTTTTCTCAAGCGGTTGGTCATTCTAGGGTAAAACGAACATAATAAAAGGTATGGTTGTGGTAATTACCTAGTCATGTGATCCATTGTGACTTGGTGGTTAATTCTTCATCAGGCTCCAAACGTTCATTGTTGTGATCAAAATTCTTCATTCTTTGATAGTGATGGCAAAAATCTGAACTCTAACACTTCGGTGGAAAGGCCGACAACAATATCGATGTATATAGACATACCTCCTTCGCTAGCGTACTAAGGTTATCGTGAGTTCGAGGCTGTTTCTCGTTTTTCCCTTTCTTACTACCGATATGAATCTTTTGCTTCTCAGTTTATCGGATGGGTGGGTCAACTATGAACTAGTCTGGAGAAGTTTAAATTGTGCCATATGGTGGTGACGCGAATCCTTTGGTGTGAAATTATCTTTTTTAACTTTAGATTGTTGATGGCATAATCTTAATTGTCAAGGCCTCTGAAAAATATAGCTAGTTGAATAAGCTCTTACTTAACCATTCTTGTAGTTAAGAGTTTTGATCTCCAAAATTTTTGCTAAACGCAGATGTTAATAGGTATTCTAAGCCGTGACACCAAGAAGAAATCTGCTTCTCAGTTAAAGAGGTGTTAGGAGGTTTTCATGCATCGTCTCAGTTTCCCGTGAAAGCGCTAAGGCCTAATAACGTAATATCCTGATAATCGTTGTTACTCAGAGATCTATGGAGCAAGCTTTTGATGGTCGACAGTCAAAAAAATGCACAGGGTTAGAAAATCTTAGGGTGGAACCCAGGTGGTTCAAAGATAGGTTTGAATAGGGAAAGGGGTCAAGGCTAAGGCAATCATTGTTGACCTAGATTGAGAGGTCGACTGAGGCTCAGATGCATTGGACATAAGAGTTGAACAACTAACAAAGATTACAAAAGGGATGTTCTCGGGACCAATCTGTGCTACATCAAATCTTGACAAAAGGTATGTTTAAGCTATGGGTAGCCAAACTAGATATTTGTCCTGAAGTTACGTCGGCCTAACGTACTTTAATTCAAGCATCCAAGTCGACTTACTAGGTTAGGATTTCGAGAGTAAACAAAGAATTCACGAAATCACTGCACGAAGGTGTGGTATCAAGATTAAGAGAATTGTATGAGGGTAAAAGATTTTACCTATATCGAACGTTCGAAACTCATGTTATTAGGAGGGAGGACACATAAAGGGCTTCAATCGGGTACGAGAGTTGCCATAAAGGTTTGAGAAAGGAACTCATAGGGATAGAGTTGTGGGGTTCTAATGGTGGCTTTCGTAAAACTTAGGCTAGCCCGGTTGTTTCACCATCTTGGGGTTCGTTATCTTGCTGGTGGTTCAGTTGTCTATCAACTATCCTAGGAGAGTGCTGAGATTTAGGGATTGTATCAGTTCTTGATTATTTTCATGATTTAAGATCTTGTGGAACTTAAATTGGGATTATGAGATAGCTTATGAAGAATTCAACAATAAACATTTTCATTTCATTCTAACCACATAACCAGTGTACCGATGTTCAAAAGATCACAGAACACACGTACAACATTCAACGAAGGAAAAGATAGAATGCCCAACGCACTAAAGCCTAGACGAACAAATGCAGATAGAAGTAGTGGATAACTGAGTCACGCTCCCACGTTGCCTCGTAGATACCGTAGAAGCGCTACTGCACTTCCACGTGCCAAAAGCCCTCCGGTCCCATGCGAGCTTTGTTGATTACGGCTATTGGTACCTCTAGGTACATTTTTGAATTGTTAAAGTCGATTGCCTTGTCGCGCGGGTTGATGATTCCTCACTTATCTCTTGGTTTCTATGTTTGCATCCACCTTGCATCCATCCTGTCCCCTAATACCTCTTTAAATCTCGATGGTACCTTCAGACGATAAATAGTCTCGTCACATCTCTCTAACACTCTTAATGGACCCATGTATCTCGGGAAAGACTCCGACTTTTTCCACTTTCATGTCCTTTCTTGGAAAACTCTTGCATACACCCGTTCTCCAATACGATAGTCCTTGCGGGACTCTTGGCGACTCTAGTAGATCACTACGTCCGTTGCTCCATCATCGTCCGTCTCTGGTGGCGGTGCCTCTAATGGATCATAAAAGAAAGCGATGGCTCGTTCCTCATTCTCGCTGTCATCATCCTCAAGTTCCTCTTGATCCTTCACCTCTACATCAGCCTCATTTCCTGCCTCATCTGGTTCTTCGTCTTTTCTTGCTTCCCCGGCCTCTTCTCCTTCATGAACTGGCCACTCATCCAAGAACATCCATGGCAACAAAAATACATCTATCGGGTCTTGTTCTTCAATGGGTTCTTTCTCGGGGTCCGAGTCTTATGGTTCAGGTGCTGCCTATGGTTCTCCAGCCAGCTCTGTGTCGGACGCCATCCTAAGATGAGAGATGATTAGGAAGAGAAACTTAAGGTATGGATTTTATGTTTTTAGAATTATAAGTGATAATTTAATAATATAAATACTCTACGGAGCGTCAACGCTATAGAACTCCTAAACACTCTGCAGAGCTTGAACGCTACAGAACTCGTAGTCTCCCATTCCCCAAGGTCTGAAGGTTCACTAAACCTGAGCTCTAATACCAACTGTGGCGCCCTGTCCTTCGGGCACGCCGAGACATATATAAATATAAATAAAGAGATATTCTAGCTATTCATTCATATTTGTATACATTAGTTATTAAATCATAAAGGAGTTCAGAATCGATCAATGTACTTAACTATTACAGTTTCACCAAAAAATTTCAAAAATTATACTGAGCACGAGAGAACTGAATATAAGAACAAAAGCAGATGTCTCAACTCCTCCGAATGCATCAGCGAAATCCACGTGCTCTTGGAACTCACCCTGTTCTTCAAACTCTTCTTCTCCCTTTGGGATGACTTCCTCCAAGAACTCCTCCTCACCTGTGGCACGAATGCAATGAACCAAGGCACAAAAGCAAAACACTCTAACCTTCTAACTAATCTCACGGCACAAAATTCACCACGACGTATACCACATAACACCTAGTACAATTTATAGTCAAGGAGATAGACCAATTTATGACAGGATAGCAAATAAGTCTATAAGCATGCGTATATGAGATGTCGTGTGTGAAATAAAGATGCCCAACCCAACATGCACCCAGATTATAACAAGAATTCCACACCGGGAATCACCAGAGTAGACTTTTACGGGTATTTGATCACCAAAGCAATCATCGCGCCTCATTGCGAATAGTAATCGCATCGCCGGGTGTCATGCCACAGCTGTTTTACACAATGGCAACGGCGTAGGGTCCGCGCCATACTCTAGGCCAACAATATTCAATAAACCATTTCAAACACTGGGGACGCACCCAGGGTGTATAAACCAAATATGTAACACTGAGGACGTACCTAGGGTGTACTAGGGGAATTCAACCCAAGCGGTTTGTCCCACCTTAAGACTCGTGATGTCTTTACCAGTGTCAACCCAAAAGTCCATGCTATCGAAATTCGAAAGCTAGTGACGAACCTATGGTGCCCAATAATATTCGTTAACCATTTCAAACACCGAGGACGCACCCAGGGTGTATAAGCCAAAATCATTTCAAACACCAGAGATGCACCCAGGGTGTATAAACCAAATCTGTAACACCGAGAACGCACCCAGGGTGTACAAGGGAAATACATCCCAAAATATTTTCAAAAAAATGGCAACTAGGGACACCCTAGACTTAGATTCAAGAAAGACAATATCAATACAGTCCATCCCAGCAACGGTTTGCACAGATGGACTCCATTATGCCAGGATGGAAGTGACAATGTCAATGACGTATGGTATAGATCTCAAATACAACCATCTACAGCATGGCATCAGCTAACATGATAAGATTTATGGTACAACGCGCAAGCATAAGGTATAAGTATGTGAAGCACAAGCTACAATTCTCAAGATATGATTCAACATGATCGCATGAGTTCTAAATCATTATACATTCACTTAAAAATGCACGTTTGGCATCAACCCAAAGTATAAGAGATAATTAGGAAAATTCAAGAGGCAGTTCACATTATGCAAAGTACCAAGATGAGGGATTTAGGGCCGCCATAATTGGGCTCTTCCCCGAAGTTACCACCACATCGGGATTAGGTCCTCCGAATTAGGCTTTCTTCGAAATTATCTTTCAAAACATCGTGGCAATGGGGTTTAGGTCCACCATAATTGGGCTCTTCTCCAAAGTTACCATCGCAGTGGGATTAGGGTCGCCGAATTAGGTTCTCTGCAAAATTACCCAATTTGCCCGTATCATAATTCAAGGAGCAACGAAAACAAAGAGACATCAAAACCAAAGCGCTAGCGATGAACCCATGGTGCCTAACAATCTCCATAAACCATTTCAAACACCGGGGATGCACCCAGGATGTATAAACCAAATCTGTAACACCGGGGACGCACCCAGGGTGTATAAACCAAAACATTTTCAAAAATAGCAACCTGGGACGCCCTAGACTTAGAATCAAGAACGACGATCTCAATACAGCCAATCCCAATAATGGTTTGCACATATGGACTCCAACATGCTAGGATGCAAGTGACAATGCTCATAATGTGTACCATCGATCTCAAATACAACAATTTATAACATGGCATCAACTAGCATGGCAAGGTTTATGGTACAACTCGCAAAGCATAAGGTACAAGTATGTGAAGCACAACTATAATTCTCAATATATGATTCAAACATGATAGCATGGGTTCTAAATCATCATATATTCACTTAAAAATACTAATCAACTAATTCAAATCAGTCATCATATAAAAACTCGGGTCTCATAGTAAAAGGTACTCAAACATACACTTAGCAACTTTAAGGCCAAAATCAAGTATTAAATTAAAAGAGCCGACAAGGTTTTGGGGTATCTAGACTAGAAATCAAGTTATGATTTTTAAACACCATTTGGATAAAAATATTTTCTACAACTCTCGTGTTTAACACCAATGCCAAAATCTAAGGCAAAAGGGTGAACAAAACATCCTAAGCAAAAACGGTTCAGCACTTTTCTCAAGACATTACCAAAAACATGCTTCTGTTGGTCTCAGTTTTTGGGGTATCAGATCAAGTACAAATGCTATGGGTAGTTGTCTAGAGCATGTTAGACTTTTTGGTCATTTCAGAAAATAGGTTCTGTCAACTGCTAAAACTCAGCAGAGCTAGTTTGGATAGAGGGTTTGAAACGGTTTTTGGATATCATCCCGAGTCTTTAAGGTCTGATGTTTAGGTAAAATATACTTCAGAATGTTATCTACAATGTTCATGTAGACCACTTTTGGAATAGGTCACTAAAAATAGGGAT
The DNA here is from genome assembly GCA_032360265.1 of Heliamphora ciliata. Classification (NCBI taxonomy): domain Eukaryota; kingdom Viridiplantae; phylum Streptophyta; class Magnoliopsida; order Ericales; family Sarraceniaceae; genus Heliamphora; species Heliamphora ciliata. The sequence continues at coordinate 9,619 of JAUMHN010211462.1, forward strand.
TTTGGGCTATATAAAAATATGTGACAGAAGCGTTCCTTGAGGGCTGAAATTCAACAGAGAATTTCAAAGGATTTTTAACTTATCAAAAAGCAATATTTTGCGCTCCATTTTTGTGGGTAGATAGATTTACATGTTATTTACAACTTTTATGTTTTGACCAAAGTTCGGATCTCACTTTAAACTAGGGTTTCCAAGTTGGTAGTGTTGACTGGTCGAAAAATGACAAACTTTGGTAAAATTGCAATATCTCGAGTTCTACTTATGCAAATGAGTTGAAATCAACTTTGGATACAATATAACACAAAACTATAAATCTAGACATAAAGAACATGCTTAGATAAATTTTCTACATTGAGATATTGCATTCCAAAGTTCAGGACAGAAACATCTATGTTCTCAAAAATCAAGCCTCTTAGGGTCCAAATCTTCTACTTTTGTCATGTTAAGTTTTTGTTTCATTTCATTGCATGCTTGTGTTTTAGACAATAATACCAAGGTTCCAGTACACTTACAAGTCATCAAACTCAAAGATAACAACATACAACAACATCTCATCACCCATAAACATAACAGTCCCAAATTTCCAACTACGACGCCTTTTCGGTGTGATTTCGGTTCTCGATTCTTAGTGTGTTTAAAAGGATGTGTTGGGGGATATTTAGAGAGATATTAGACATAAGGGTTAGAGGTTTTACTTACTTATTTGAGAGCTCAAAGGATGGTAGAGGATGGATTTGGACTTAGCTTTCGAAAACCTCCTTGATTCCTTTATTTTTCTTCCTTTTTCTCCCTCAAACTCACGTTAACACTCAAGAGCAAAGAGGTCTGGTTTCTCTTCCTCACTTGCACAAAAATATCAAGTGGTGAAGAGGGTGTTTAGCTTGGTTTATACAGGTAAAGGCTAGGGGACATAAGGGGGACAAAAAGTACCAAAAAAAGACTTTTTTCTTCATTTTAATTAATGAGATTTGAGTTGAATTGAATGCGTGCAAATTTTGAGAGCCAAAAATCTGATATGGGGAAGATAAATATAGTTAGGGGTCAGTTTGGGGGACAAAAATCTGATCCCCCATCAATAAAGGGGTCTTGCATTGGTTTTCGTGCCCTTTTATGCAAGAAAATACTTTAAACGTTACTTTGATGTATTTTTTGGTGTCTTTTGCTACTGAAACTTATTATTTTAATATGTTTATGGTAAATATAGTATTTCCATATATTATCATAGTTTTCATAGGAATTGATTAAATAGATGTGGTCTTTTAAGTCAAATTATGCTATTTTTGCAATAAGTGACTTTTAGACTTATTTTGTTATGTATGAACTTCAATAATGATTTGTTTGCTTTTGTTAACTTATAAAACTATATTATTATATATATTACTTGCTCAACAAGTATTGGATCATCATAATGCTTGATTGAATACATTTCTCATCATTTTAAGCTAAAAAGAAAGAAAAAAGCTACTTTTTGGCACTCTTCGCAAGGTGGTCGGTCACTATGGGGTAATTTTGTCATTATTAATGTTATTTTTTCCTTTTCTACTTAATTGTACTTAAATCCTTAATTTAGGATATCCATGTGTTAAAATTTAGATTTTTAAGACTTTCTGCTGTATTATGGGCAAAATGGTCATTTTACCGTATTTATGTGAATTTTTGATTTTTAACTCATTATTTCATGATATTTACTTCGTTTAGAATGTTGGTGGACTCTCCGGGTGTTAAGGTTTTGTTGCCTGAATTTTGTACCTTTTTGGGGTTTCCAAGCTGAACTTAGTGTTTTCGATTCGAGTTGGGGTTTTGAACCTCTTCCGTACTCTATGGTCTTGTGGACTATCCGTTACTATTACTAAGGTCTGAGAAGGGTCATTACAACATCCTACTGTCTTAGACGTGACATTTTCTTAAACGCTAAAAACATGAAAACTCTCTTTAAAACTCTCTATTATTTATATATTTCAAGGTTTCTCTCCCTTTTTCTTATTCTATTTTGCTTTACTCTTTTCTGTACCTCAGTCCATGTTCTTGTTAGAGAATGAATGGTAGATCTGGCTTATATCAAATGGGTCGTGGTCTCCATTCTGTACACCTTTCTTTCTGTATGTGTTGTACTTATAAAAATATGATGGCAGCAACCTTTTAATGTAACGGCCATATGCTTTGTAAAACTAACAATAACGGCTGTATCATTTTGCTACGGCCGTGAGATTTTATGAGGCCAGTGACATGAAAAATGTATTTCAAGCACTTTGTTAATCATTTTTAAGATCCTGTGTATTCTATCTTGAAATACTACTTGTATAGAGGATGAAGGGTGGTAGATCTAACTTAAAATAAATAGGTTATGGTCTTTTTCCTACAGGTCCTGTCCATTTGAGCCATTTTTAGACTTTGTATGTCGATTATACCCTTTTTGGATCCTCAAAAACCTTGGCCGTGACATTTAATTGTCACGACAGTGAGATTTCTTTATTTTGTTTCCCGTGGTAACCTAATATTTGTCATGGCCGCATATTTTGTAACTTATTTTGTCATGGCCGCAACATTTATTATTAAGGCCGTGAGTTTTATGTATATCCAGTTGCTCAAAAATGGCGTGCTAATCTTCTCTATTTATTTTATATAGCATGTTCAAAGCATGATAGGGACAGAAGCATTGTTGCATGACCCTTAGACCTTTATTTGTTCGTTTTATCGCTTACTCGCATGTTTTTCACTTTGCTTTACTCAAACGATACGTATGGCATATCTAGAAATAATAATTAAGTTACATAACCCTAGGATCATAGTTAGGATTTTGTTTCTCTACTTGCTTTTATTTAAACTTTCTTTAACCTCCCATTCTATATATGTTACATTTAAAAAGTTTACAACAAGAACCAATATTGACAAAGTAGAGACCAACCTCGCGGTTGGCCTTCGAATCCTCTTTTTCTCTGGTTATGTTTTTCAAAAAACCCATAGCCTTCTTTTTATTTTTTCTTGATTTTTTTCAAAAACTAAGTGACGACTCTATTTTTCAAAAAAGCATGCTCAGATAACTTAGATTTTCTTATTTTAAAAGGAAAATGACATTTTTCTAAAAATAATAGGTATCTAATGGACCGTCTCCCCCGAAAGTAATACCTGTAATGACATATTCGATTGATAAACTTTGCAAGCTTTATGTGAGTGAGATTGTCAGACTCCACAGAGTACCAGTTTCTATCATCTTAGATCAAGATCACCACTTCACTTGACGCATTTGGCAGTGTTTGCAGTCAGCCATAGGGACGAGCCTACTACTCAGTATTGCTTTTCATCCTCAGATAGACGATCAGTCGGAGCGCACTATTTAAATACTCGAGGATATGTTGCGAGCGTGTGTTCTAAACTTTCGTAGGTTATGGGAGGACCATTTTCCATTGGTGGAGTTCGCCTACAATAACAGTTACCAATCGAGCATTGAGATGGCACCTTATGAGGCATTATATGGTATACCTTGCAGGTCACCCATTTGTTGGGCTGATGTTGGGGAGACGGCTGTGTTGGGACCTGAGCTTGTGCGTGAGACCATGAAAAAGGTCATCGCAATCCGTAAACGTTTAATAACCGGACATACTCGTCAAAAGAGCTATGCAAATAAGAGGAGGAGGCCATTGGCATTTGATGTTGGGGACCATGTGTTCTTGAACGTCTTGCTACGAAAGGGTTTAACGAGATTTAGGTGGAGCGGGAAGCTATCACCACGTTTTATTAGGCCGTTTGAGATCCTTGATAGGATCGAACAGGTAGCCTATCGCCTTGGCTTGCCACCGCAGTTAGCATCCGTGTATAACGTTTTCCATGTGTCCATGTTGTGCAAGTATGAGTCGAATCCGTCTCACGTTTTAGATTGAACCAAGTTGCGAGGGGAGGACGACATCTCTTACAAGGAATGACCGGTAAAGATTCTTGACATAAAGGAACAAGTTTTGCGTGGGAGGACCATTGCATATGTCAAAGTCTTATGGCTCTATCATGGTGTTGAGAAGGCGATGTGGGAGCTCCAATCCGAAATCCGAGCAAAGTATCTGGATTTATTTGCCTCATAGGTTGTGTAGTGAATTTTGGAAACGAAATTCCTTTCATGGCTGAGAGTTGTAAGACCCAGTTTTTTTTTTATTTTGTTAATTAGTATGAGATGTTTATTATTTGACTTTGGTTGGATATAAATTGCTGAACATATGTTGATTCTCATATGGGTGATGGCAGTAGGCTCGATAACTCTCGTTTGAGTTTTGAATGAATCCGCCGATGTGTGTGGAGACCTGCGAATTTTAAATCGGGAATAATTTTAAAATTCGATAATTAATGAGAAATTAATTTTGAGTTGATGAGAACTTAAAAAAATTAATTTAAACATTACTGATATATGTATGTAGATTACAAATATATCACAAGATTTAAAATGCTTAAAACATTTTTGGGTGGTGTGTGAGTGGGGTGTGGGCCCCACCCACTTAGCTGTTAGGGTTGGTATACTGAAAATCATGTTTTTAGTATTTAATTTTATTTTAATAAAATTAATTTTTTATTTTATGAGAATCTTTATAAGTAATGTATGTGTATCATTTCTTTGACATGCATGGATGTCTAATATTTTGTATAGTATTTAATCTGGTGTGTAGAGTACTTCTTGCACACAGAAGATCAGATTTTAGATTCTTGCAGAATATAAAATTTTATATTCACAGTTTAGATAGAAATAGACATACCATTGGTACGATTATAGCACAGAGTTTTAATAGGCCTATCTTAGTTATAGGAAAGAGAAAATAGCGTCGTCTATTGTTCCGACTCTCTGTCTTAGTATACTTTGTGTGTATTGAATGGGACATTTGGGGTAATTAATTTTGTATTGACTACTGACTATATAAATTAATTCGCATCCCAAGGTTATTATGAATAGTGTTTATCCTCTTAATCCTGAAATAATTATTGATTTGCATATATTTAATCTTATATGAGTTTATATTCCCAGTGAGTTGGATAGCGATATTATTTATATGACAAATATTAATTATTAACGAAATCCACATCCCAAAGATCGAGATTGACGATATCCCCTTAAGGATGCTTATAAGTTTTGACCGGACCAAACCCTACAGGTGGATTTAATTATCCGGCCATCAAATAAGTTAAGTGAAAGGACTTAAGAAATATCAAGATGCCGATTAAATTAAATTGTCAGTAATTAAATTTAATTGGTGGGTATCGGAAATCTTAACGTGGGGAGAAATGGTAAGCATTTAATAATATGAGCTCAATGCAAGAAGGTCTTGAGATTATGGGTCAGAGTGCAATTATAGTTCTTTAGTCATGTGAACTGTAATTTAGTGTTTTATGAAAATTACAGAAACCGCTGCATGTCCTTCCATAATTGCAGAAACCTCTAGTAGGTGTTTGCGTTCCACTGAAGTTTAACTCATAATTACTCCCCAGATCCCTGCTGTAGCACTATATATATGCGGGTAGGCTGAATCAATTTTTAATAATTTTATATCATTATTATTATGATATTATTTTTGTCTTTCAAGAATTAAATATATCGGGATTCTGCCGGTACGAGTTCTCGGAGGATCGTAGCGCACACTACGTTCGAGGATCGCGTAAAAGAATACAGTAGAAGATCTGATTGGAGCTTCAACTCAAAATCAAGTCGTAGTTGAAGATTAGATCGATAAGAGGTATTCTTCTAAAGTAACTTTTGTTGCACGGGTTTTCTTTCGATCGTTCGACGCCAAAATTTTTATCTGGAGCCCGTTTCGGCGTTTGCCCGTCCAGTTAATTTTTTACCAAAAATTATTTTATAAAAATAATGATCTTGGCAGTATTGCCTCCAACAAATTAGTATCCGAGCCATTTTACTTTTTGTTTACGGTTATCGGGGCCGGGTAGTTTTAGTACCGTTGCTAACTTTGTTTTGCAGGCATTCTAATCTTGGTTTTATGATTATCTTTTTATTTTTATGTTTGATTTAATGGTTTGAATGAATGATGATTATACTTTTTTTATCACGGGGATTGACCGTGATAGATCGAATGTGAGCCTTCGAGACATATGATCAATATAATAGCTAGCTTTATGTTTTTAAATATCTGTTTAGAATATTTAAGAACAGGTTAAACATGTCCAAGAACACGAAAAGCAGAGACGGCACCGGCAGTGGTTCGGGTTTTTACGGGCCACAGATCGCGAATTCGGATGAGGTCGGAACGGCCTCGGGAAGTTGGCGGTAAAAGGCGGCAGCGCTGGTGATCAGTGACAGTCCATTTTAGGCAATTTTTTAGTGGTTTTATGAGCTGTTTTTGAGCAATTTTTTCACAAAAAATAGTACTTTTTGAGAGCTTTCTTTTGATATAAAGTACGTCGAATACCAAGTTCAGGAAGAGATCGAAAAAGCCTCGGGAAGTTGGCGGCGCAGTGCTGTGGCTGGCAACAACATTTTTGGGGTTCGAGCGATTTTTTCGGCTATTTTTTGAGCAATTTTTTTGACAGAAAAATTTTATATTTCGAGAGCTTTCCAACGATATAATGCTCGTCAAAGATGGAGCTCGGATGAGGCGGCACGAGCTGCCTAAAGGGGGGGGGGCGAGACGGCGTCGGCGGTGGCTTGTGGTAGTCCAGCGACTTTCTCTCTCTCGGGACTGGTTTGATGTATATTCTGATATATACGAGACTGATACGATATATATTAATATATCATATAGAATCAAGGAGTTCTGATGCAAACTGGACATAGGAAACTGATTCAGAATAGGATTATTGTAGCTTATCTCTTAACAAGAGACTAAAACTCTTTAGAGTTTTAGCTGGATCATAAAATCGGGATATTTTTATTTATCTTGTATTTATTTCATTATTAACTGCGTAGATAATATTTATTGATTTTATTTATTCTATTAATTTAATTAATTCGAATATTTAGTTTTAATTAAAATATTTTGTAATGAAAAATAAAATTAAGTTTTTTTAATTAATTAATTTTAATTAAATGAAAAAAATTTTGATATTTTATTTTTTTTACAAAATATCACGTTTAAGATGATTTTTTTTAAATCGGATATCTTGAAAAAATGTGGGAATTAATTCTGGATTTTGAATTAAATAAATGAAAAAATATTTAATCGAAATAAATTATTATTTTCTGAAAAATATGGAATAGAAAATAAAATAAATAAATATCTTTAATCACTATCTTAGCTAAAAAGATAAAGAAAAAACTGTGCATTTATTAAATTTTATTTGTTACGCATTTAAACATGAAAAGATTGTTTAATAAATCAGAATCTTTAGAATCGTGTACACAGAAAGATATTTGATTCTTTCAGATCGTGTGGCTTTTGAAATTAATAAATTTATTTTAATTAAACGGACTTTTATAACCCTCAAAAATATTTTAAAAATCTAAGTGGGAGAGGGAATTTATTCACAGATAAATCCCACGGTCTCCATCACCAGTTTGTAGGCGATGCAATTAAACCTGCGTGTCGGCAGTAAGGCCTTCCTCCTCAACGGATAGATTAATTACGGTATCGCCAATACAAACCTCCTTTAGGGATAATTCTGAATAATTGTTAGTGTGGATCACTTCTCCAACTGAAGGGTTCACTGCGAAGCGATTAATTTGGGATTAGGTGATGGTTAACACTAAATTCTATATAATAATATCCTCTCCAATTGAGTCACTGCTATTATATAATGAACCGAAACTATGTCAGCTATTTAATTTTACCTGGTATGATCAATTTGCCTAGATAGTAAAATTAAAAGAAATTGACCTGTCTGGTCTTATGATAGATAGTAGACGTTTACCCAACGTATCATGGTATTCACAGATTACCAGGCTGCTGACAAATTAATTTTAAAATGGTAGAGGGAACCAAATTAAAATGAATTCAATGTTTTGCTCATCATAATTAATGGTTTTATTTAATTATGTGATTCTCAGGATTAAAATAGATTTCAACCCACTCGCTTTAATACTCAAAGAAAACAAGCTAATGTGACCAAATTATGTTGACTGAAAATGTAAATTAAATATTGTTTTAACTACAAATGGTATTTCTTCAATACTAGAAAATGTGTCTATTTCGGAAAAAGGTTCTTTCTCGGAGCCGAAAGGCATGAAGAAGAAAAAGGTTCAGAAACAGGGAGACACATTTTTCAGGGTAGTTAGTGGGCCATGGACTGGTGTAAAAAAGCCGAAAGGCAGATGTTTTCACTGCAACTAGACCCGGCACTAAAAAAAGTTATGTCCAATAATTCTCAAAATGCATAGCAAACATGATAATTTTTGTTCACTTGTTGTAGAAACATGTTTAGCGGTGTTATCTATCGGTACCTGGTATATAAATACGGGAGCCACTAATCATGTCTGCAATTCATTGCAGGAGTTCCAGGAAACTCGACAACTTAGTGATAGGGAAATTTACTAGGATATGGGCAATAATATAAAGGTAACAGCAGTTGCAGTAGGAGATGTCACTCTCAGTTTTGGTAGAGATCGGGTTTTAATATTGAGATATTGTCTTTATGTACCTGTCATTAGAAGGAACTTAGTTTTCGTTTCTAGATTGATTAAAGACGGATATTTAGTTTATTTTAATAATTCTGTGGTTATTAATGATAATAAACGGGTTATCTGTTCTGGTATATTGGTGGATGATCTTTATATTATTACTCAAATCTCTTCTACATTGCAACTGACTAAAATAAATAATACATCTAAATTACCATATAAGAGAAAGTTTTCTTCTTTAATGAACTAAACGTTTCTTTGGTACTTACGCTTGGGTCATATTAATCTAAAAAGGATAAATAGACTGGTAGCAGATAGACCTTTGAGTTCATTTGAAGTGGTGGAACTTCTAGTCTGTGAATCTAGTTTAGAGGGTAAGATGACCAAGAGGCTTTTTCCGGCCAAAGACGATACAGCTAAAAAACCGTTGAAGCTGGTTCATTATGATATATGTGGTCCTATGACAATCTAGGCTAGAGGTGGTTTTGAGTACTTTGTTAGTTTCATTTATGACTACTCAAGGTATGGATATATTTACCTGATGCACCGTAAGTCTGAATGCTTTGAGAAATTCAAAGAATTCAAGGCGGAGGCGGAGAAGCGTCTAGATAAAAGTATCAAATCACTACGATCCGACCGTGGTGGAAAATACCTCTTTGGAGAGTTTAAGGACTACATGTCATCAGAAGGGATTACATCCTAGTTGACTACACCAGACACTCCACAGCAGAATGGTGTAGTAGAAAGAAAGAATATAACTCTTATGGAGATGGTAAGGTCAATGATGAGTTATTCAAGTTTACCTAATTCATTTTGGGGACTCGCTTTAGAGACAGCGGCTTACATTCTGAAAATGGTACCTTCTAAGTCAATACCTTCTACTCCTATAGTATTGTGGACCAGGCGTAAGCCTAGTCTGAGACACATTCGAATTTGAGAGTGTCCAGCACATGTGCTAAAAGGAAACATGGGTAAGTTAGAACCGAGGACAGAAGTCTATTTCTTCATGGGGTATCCCAAGGGAACGAAAGGTGGTTTATTTTATAATCCTAAGGATCTGAAGGTCATTATTAGCACCAATGCCCGATTCTTGAAAGAGGATTATATTATGAATCATAGGCCTAATAGTAAAATTATTCTGGAAGAACTGAGAGGAAATACCAGTAGAACAGAAGAGGAACCACAAGTCACTGATATTCCATTATCTCGTCGTAGTGGTAGGATTATCGGGACAGGTGCAAATCAAGAATAAGGTGCTAATACATAGGGTTCAGATTCTGCACAGCCTGTTACTGCTAGTAGACAGACACAGGTAATGCCTCGTCGTAGTGGGAGGGTTATTCATCAACCTGACCGGTATATGTTCTTGGGAGAGTCTTTTGACAGGATCCGGATAGAACTGGATACCGAGCCCGATAACTACAATGAAACACTATAAGATAAAGATACAGATCTTTGGCAAAAGGTTATGAATTCAGAGATAGAATCTCTATATTCCAATCAGGTCTGGAAACTTGTAGAACCACCCGAAGGGATAAAACCCATTGGGTACAAGTGGATCTACTAGAAAAGGAGAGGAGCAGACGGGAAGGTTGAAACCTTCAAAGCTAGGCTTGTTGCTAAAGGGTTCACTCAGAAAGAAAGGATCGACTATGAGGAAACCTTTTCGACGGTAGCCATGCTTAAGTCTATCAGGATTCTTTTATCCATTATCGCACATTTCGATTACGAAATTTGGCAAGTGAACATCAAGATAGCGTTCCTTTATAGAAGTCTTGACGAGTGTATCTATATGATACAACCAGACGGATTCATTGTGAAAGGCCAGGAACACATGTTATATAAGTTTAAGAGATCCATTTATGGATTTAAGCAGGCATCGAGGTCTTGGAACACTCGATTTGATCAAACCATTAAATCTTATGGGTTTGAACAAAATTTTGATGAGTCCTGGGTGTACAAGAAGTGTGACGGAAGCATGGTGATCTTCCTAGTACTTTATATAGACGATATCTTGCTCATCGAAAACGATGTGGGGGCATTATCTACGATTAAACTATGGTTTTCTGGGCAGTTCGATGTGAAGGACTTGGGAGAAGCCAGTCACATCCTAGGGATCAAGCTTGTGCGAGATCGGGAACAAAGGATGTTGGGCTTATCACAAGCAAAGTATATGGATGATATCCTTGCTCGCTTTAGCATACAAGATTGCAAGAAAGTGTTTCTCCCTTTCAGGCATGGAATAATTCTATTGAAGAATCAGTGTCCTAAGACACTTGATGAGATAGAGAGCATGAAGGCAGTTCCATATGCTTCGGCAATAGGAAGCCTCATGTATGCTATGCTTTGCACTTGACCCGACATCTGCTTTGTTGTTGGCATAGTTAGAAGATATCAGTCTAACACATGGTAGGAGCATTAGACTGCGGTAAACAATATATAATCAAGTACCTGAAAAGGACTAAAGATTATATGTTGGTTTACTAGGCAGACAGTCTAGTTCCTTTGGGGTACACAAACTCATATTTCTAGTCAGACATAGAGCTTACATCAGGAGACAACCTTGCAGGTCCTTTACAAAGAGCTTACTGGCTAAGACTTTTGATAGTCATGTAGAGGGCATGGGAGTCAGATGTACAGCAGCATAGTTTTGAGTCTAAGTGGGAGATTGTTAGGGTTGGTATACTGAAAATTATGTTTTTAGTATTTAATTTTATTTTAATAAAATTAGTTT
>JAUMHN010211571.1:0-20891 GCA_032360265.1 Heliamphora ciliata
CATGCCCACGGGTTAGCCCCCGAAATGTGGTGTTGTGTCGTGATGAGTTATAGAGCTATCTATTACCCAATGGCTTCACGTAGCCTATTGGGAATTAATAGGGAGGGGTTTCTATAAACTGCACCCGATACCGGTTCATTAGATGTGATACGATTTTGTGATAAACCGGGTAATGAGAATGTGACACGATTTTTTTGAAAAATCGGATAATGGAACGATGATATAAAAATATGAAAGAATAAACGAGAACAAATTGGCGTGCGTGAGTGTGTGCGTGTGGGCAAATAATGAATTGATTAAAATTTGCATTTTTTTACGGTTACACCCATCACACCTCACAAATCATGCATTTCATTTAAGTTAATCCTTATCCTACGAACTTCGGCTCACGTACGACTGCTAAACCATTTTTCAGGTACTGAGAACAGATGGTACCGAGACTTTGGATGCATTTTGGGACGGGCTGGAAGATGGGTCTAGTGTTTCTTTTCTTTATGCTATTTGTACACATAAAATTAAGGGAATTTATGTAATTGATCTTATTCCTATCTTTTGGAGAAGTTGGACTAGTGAAATGACATTTTGTTTGTAAATGAACTTTTGGGACTTAAAGTAGTATTTGGAATTTGTTATACATTTATGAAGTAAAAATATAGTTGCTCAAGAAAAATTTAATTTCCAAATGAGTTTTAAATTCAAACCAAAGTAAAACAGAAGTGTTAATGGATGACCTTTAGATGGATCAGTTTGGGGTTAGTTCATGGGTCCCCGGGGTTCGGGGTGTGACAGAATAGTATTAGAACTCTAGGTTCGAATACCTAGGAGCTGTGGGAAGTAACGATGACCATAGTATGTGACCTATTTGATGAGGTTAGGCACCACTACATGGCATGAGTTGTGTACTTGCATGAATTTGCGATTGAATTGTGTTGCGCATGCTATGTGTTTATATGAGCATAGATGGTAGAGTCTTAGGGTGATGTGGCATACCATATGGCGTCCAATCAACTATTTTGGGGTTCGAAATAGAAAAACTTTTGGCCGACGTTCTTTCTATGAGAAATCTGAATTAGTTGCTCGGATTGTCGCGTTGCTCTGAGGCTTTCCCTCAGTATGTGAATATGTGCTGATGTGATGTGACTAGGAGGTGAGCAGAGTGTAGCTTGACTTTAGAATGTTAAGTTGAGTTTAACCTAGTTGGGTGTTGGGATATCCTTGTTATAGAAATCATGCCCGTGGGGCTAGGATGAATTGTGATCAGGATGGTGATATGGGTTGTGGAAGTATGATTCAGTGGTTGGTAACTATGATGGGTATAAGCTTGAGAGATGAGCAATAACTGTTTGGAGTGTATTATACCCATGTGAGTAGGGGGTGGCCGTAATTAGTTGCTCGTTGTGTGTTGTGCTACCAGTAGTTTGACGAATAAGTACGGTAGGGTGATTGAAACCTCTTGGAGGTTGTTTGTTGTGGTGGGATATGAGCCGTGATTTTAGGCGCGTTGAGAATTATGTACGTCATGAGCCATACTATGTCTTGAGCCGTACTGTGTCATGAGCCGTGTACCCTGAGAATGGGTATGGACGGAAGCATAGTGGACGGGAGCGTAATAATCTCCGGCCTAAAGTGTGTTAGAAAGTCTGTGCTTAGGCACGTGGTTGGGAATGTCCCTTACATTGAGGGGTGTTGTGGGTAACCACTGTCGTATCTTGTGATTTTGAAGGTCAGATTGATGACCCTTGTGTTTTTCTTATGGCGTGGTGCTGAGTTGTGTTTCTTAATAAATGTTGAAAGCGTATGTGGAAAGATTATGTGAGTTGAAGATGTTATCGATAGGTTGGTTGTCGAGTGAGGTGCGTGAACGTAAGAGGAGATGTATATCGATGATAGTTGTGATGTGGTGAATGAAGATTCGAGGTTGTTTCGGAAGTTTCACAGAGAAGAGTTTTGTGACTTGGGTCGTCGTTCTCAAGAGTAAGAGATTATGTGGAATACATAGTGTTTGGTAAGAAGGTGAGTGTGTGAAGTTTGTAGGGCATGGTATAGATGTTGGTGTAGCTGACTCGATCGTCTTGGGATGACGTGTTGGTATGAGTAGGTCCCATAAAGGGATGATGTTTGTAGTATGTGACATGGCGTAAGATCTAGAGAAGGAGATGTTATCTTACCTTTAGGGCCAATGGATAGGATGGTGCCATTTGGTCTATAGTTGGTAGGCGAGGTTCGTTTTGTTCATGTTGCGTATGGTTACTATCATGTTCGGATAGTGGTGTGCCGGCGATACTTGTATGGTGACATAAGAGACAGGTGTTTTCGGCTGAATGTTTTGTGTTTTGGTAGGTGTACCGGAGTCGCGAGTTCGAGATTGTGGCGTGGGTTTTGCCTACCTATTTGGTTGTTACCTACCTGTTGGGAATTGAGTTGATGTGACGCAAACCTGTGAGGAAATGTTCTAAAATGATACGAATATATATGGTGTTCTCTTTGGTGGTTGACCGGTGAGGGTCTGGTGGACGCGTGTGATATATTGTTGGGATGTGAAGGAGTGAATGATAGTTAATGTGCTGGAGTAGAGATCTAAGTGTGAAGACCTAGTGCGACGAATGATGCACACATTGTGAATGGTGGCCGATGACGTTTGTACGATGATGGCGGATGTCTTTACAAGGGCTTGTGGTTAACCTTCTCTTGAGCTGAGTGTATATTGGTTACCCTAAAAAATAGTGACGTTTGGTAAGAACCTAGCGTTGGCTCGTGGTTTCCCTAGGAAGAGAGATGTTTCATAATTAGTTGACCGGTGTAATTGTTCATTCTTGGTAGAAATTAAATGTTGGGGTCATATAAGTGTGGGTATGTTTGCCCGAGGTTCATTGAAAAGCCCGTTTGCTTTACCTTCTGAATTTGAGCGTTTGGGTGACATTTCTAGAGATGTAATTTGGTTTGTACGAAATGCTAGTAGCTTTAGTTTAGTTGGGTGAGGTCCCTAAGAGAGTTCAGTGATTTAATTGTTTATGTGGTGAGATCCTCGAGTATCGGTTCTATGAAATACCTATGGGAATACAGATCCGTGGTTTGGCTAATTAGGAGATCGTGTTTGGGAACCGTACTGGGTGCATGTGTTTGAAAGGACCGTAGAAGAGTTCGATAGTGCAGTTGGCCTAGTGCTGAAACAGTGTGTCCTGAGTGTGACCTGGTTGGCGGTTGTTTGTGTTCGACCTTAGGTTCAGCGGTGGGTACATTGTTTGCCCATGGGAACGAAGTGTGGAATAATAAAGTTCAATAGCGTATCGTGTGGTCTGAGTGGCCTGGGGCGATAGGCAAGAAATCGTGCATTAAGATGTCAACGACAGATGCGCCCCTGGGAAGCGGAAGTATTGGAAGCATTTGCATGATAGTGGACGTTATTAGTAACTTTGAATAAAGGAACTCAAGAGTAAATTTCCTTTGCTTGGGTGCTGTACGCTTTCTCTGTGAGTTGCTGGGACAGTGGGTCGAAGGCCGTGACGTGGTTGTGATTTACCTAGTGAGAGTTAGACCAGTGAAGCAAAACCTTGTGAGTTGAGGTCTTAGCGTGATGAGAATATTGGCGTTGTCTCAGTGTATGACGGGTGATGAGTTTGTAGTTCTATGAGATGTGTAATACGAGGTATGAGGATTAACGATGTTCGTGTATATGCAAATGAGGTCTGAAAGTTGAGAGTTTAGTATAGTGGATGAGCTGGGTATCATGGTTGGGGTCAACGGGGTGAATGTGGGTGATGCAACCTCAAGGTGAGATTTACAGGGTTCTTTGAAAACCAAATATTGATGGGTTCTGGGAGTATGTTGAGGTTGGGTTATGGTTTCTAGTTGTTTTGGGAAGATGGGAGTCTCAGAGGATTTGTGTTCGTGATGTGACCCGTGTGTGCACCTAGAGAATGGATGCTACTGGAATTGGGTGATTGGGGAATTGAGTTTCTCGTAGATTTTTTTGGTGGAATTCGTTTGCTCTACCGTACGAATGTAGGTGTGTAAAGTTGCGTTCCCTTTGAGATTGGGTTAGCGAACCAGGAATGTTTGTCCTTGTTGACGAGGGAGTTAGTGTCCAGGCATAGTCTTTTCTGCACTAATTAACTGAGACTCGTTTGCCGTTGTATGTATCTTGTTCTGGGTTATATGGGTACAGTTGTGCCTCTAGCTCTCGATAGAGTGGGAATTTTGTTGGAACCTTGCGGCTGGAGTATTCACGTGGTGAGTTTGATAGGCTCTTGTGAGTCTGGAATTGTGTTATGTTTGGAACTTTGGATCATTCTAAATTCTTAAAGTGCAAAGAGTAGGTTGATTGTTTGAAGGAAAAGCGCGAATGTATGTGATAGTGTGGATGAGTGGAGTAATATAATTGTGGAAGATCAATAACTAAATGGTTTGCAGCGTTGTAGACTGAAAGGACCGAGGGGTACATGTATGGCGTCATGACGAGGGATGCGATTCAGTTTGTATGAGTAAGTGTATAACTATGGGACTTTTGATTCATGTATGTACTCAATTCTAGTGGCTCATGAAATTCGCTAGTTGAAGGACAGGAGAGATGCAGTGCAAGTAGTGATCTAGTTTTAAGTTTGTGGTGGTTAGTTGGCCGTAAGGACATGGGCGATTTTAGGGTAACACGTGAAACCCTTGTGAACAATGTCCGAGTTTGGCAACATGTGTTTGGGTTGGAGTAGTCCTCGGTGTGCATTGGAGTACAACAGTGAGTTAAACCATAATACGACAAAGTTGGGAGAGTCTTAGCAATGGTGAGACCTATGAGGCATAATTCTATGGTTGAGAATGTTTAGTCTTCGAGAGCGTGTATGTGGCGTGAGATGGTGGACATGGAGGGATAGTCGGTAATCAATAAGGGAGTGGTTGATTCCAGCTCTGGTGTTAATTTCAGTATGAATTGGTATTGTGTTGAACGATAAACCGTTTTAGATTGGTCAAGCTCGATATGAGTATAATGCTATGAATATGAATAATTCTAATATTTGTGAAATATTGGTGTTCGGAAGTTAAACCTGGTGATAGTATGATACTTTTGGGGACAGAGGCGTGCTAACACCCTTGAGTCATGTCGTCTTGAAAGAATGATCAGGATTGCGGACTAAGAAAGATGCTATGTGGACCGAACGACTAGCGAAGTGTGAGAACTAATATTAAGATTAAAGGAAGGTTTGGTGTGACTTGAGACAAATTTCGGGGACGAAATTCCCAAAGGGCGAAAAGTTGTAAGGACCTGATACCTGTTTATTTTGTTCCTTCATATTTTCGGTAAGAGAAGAGACCGAATTAAAATTTGGGCATCGATGCCATAAAATTTCACCCATTACGGGCTGAATTAATGACATGTGAAAACAAAAATTTGGGATACATGGTGACGGGTGATATTGATATGGGTATGTTAATGGAAAGATTCAAGTATTAAAATATGAACAAAGTTGGAGGTTTGAGTTGAATTTTAAGGAAATTCGCAGAATTCTGCTTCAGAGGTCACTGCTCGAGCAGTGGGGGTCCGCTCGAGCTGACTATCGGGATATGTTTGGAATAATCTGGAAGGTTAGAGAAATATTTGGGGGTTTTATATATATTAGCCACGTGAGAATTCTCCCATACGTTCTCCTCCATCTCTTCTTTTCCTCCTCTCCTCCTCTTCCTCTTCTCTTCTCCATTTCTAGAGAGAGAGAGACCCATCTCTACATGAAACCCTAACCTCCTACCTTTCAAAATGGAAGATTGAAGCTAGATTGGGAATAAGCAAGGGTGAAAATCAAGTTTTGGAGTAAGAAAATAGAAGATAAAGTACTATAGAGGCAAGATCTCTCAACATCCAAACCCTAGGTGGGAAGATCGGATAGAATTTCAAGCATTTGAGCAAATCCGAGGTAGGATCTAGATTCTCTTATATGTTTGTGTCGATTTGAGATGATAATTTGTTATATGGGTAAAATATAATAGATTTCATGCATGATTTGAAGGGTTGATAGAGTAATGTGTGAGGTGAGTTGGGTTCTCATAAAGATTTGAGTTTTTGGGAAATGATAAACCATGATTTTGAGAAATTATTGCATAAAAAGGGTTTATGAGATTTGAATCCAATGTTTTTTGGATGGAAATTGAGGTTTGTGACATATTTGATGAAGGTTTATGGGTAATGAAGTTAGAAACTCAAAACAGGAGAAAATATGAGTTTTTCTCGGGCACCAGCGCGCTCAAGAAGAGCCCTGTCCGCTCGAGTGGTCAACTGGCAGAGAGTTGGGCGCTCGAGCCCCTGGAGTCCTCTCGACCGGACTGGCTGCGCAGGGCTAACTTGTTTTGATCATCTCTCCCTCATTCGGATTCCGAATTGGGTCGTTTTTGTACTCAAATCGAAACACCATAAGTCCTCTTTCCAACAAGACTACTCTCACAAGAAAATTCTTTTTGTAGAAAAAGTTATGATTAAAATAGTGAAGGTATGTCTAATTTTTTTTAACTGTTTTCCACCCGTTTTTTGCCAAAGGTCTTGAAAAAGGTTATTTTCATTAACATTGAATCTTTTCATCAAATTTCTTGTCCCTTGGGCTATGGGTATACCTAATTCAATATATTTGGGTTGGGATGCACGTATTGTACCGATTGGTTGAGTTTTTACGATAAATTGGGTTTCCAACATATAACGAAGGTTTTATGGGTATCTGAAGGTTGTGGTACAACATAGTCATCTTTTGGCATTGTTAAGCATTCCGTAGAGAACTTGAGTTTCTAAACCTATAATGAGTGCATTCCGTTTGTTTCAAATGGCATGGTCATGTGTGAGTTAATTATGCGTTGGTATTTCATGAAGTTGATAAATGAAATGTGATTTATGAGAAATTATGTGTTGAAATTCATGGTTGCATTTGAATTGAAAAGAAATAATTGAATACTAAAATAGAACATGATTGGAAATGAAATGAGAAGTTGAAATGTGAAATTTAAAAAGAGGTACTATGTGAAAATATTTGGAGAGAGGAACCAGTTGTGGGTTGGACTCCCGGATTATGAAAATAAAGTTTCTGAATGACTAATGAACCGTATGGATTGATGTGGATTACGTTGGGCTAGCAGCTCCGCAGTAAAATATCGAAAACTTGTGCAAGATGGGGACCACATGCCCACGGGTTAGCCCCCGAAATGTGGTGTTGTGTCGTGGTGAGTTATAGAGTTATTATTACCCAATGGTTTCGCGTAGCCTATTGAGAATTAATAGGGAGGAGTTTCTATAAGTTGCACCTGACACCGGTTCATTATATGTGATACGGTTTTGTGATAAACCGGGTAATGAGAATATGACACGATTTTTGTGAAAAATCGGATAATGGAACGATGATATGAAAATATGAAAGAATAAACGGGAACAAATTGGCGTGCGTGGGTGTGTGCGTGTGAGCAAATAATGAATTTGTGAAATTTTGCATTTTTTTACGGTTGCACCCATCACACCTCACAAATCATACATTTCATTTGAATTAATCTTTATCCTACGAGTTTCGGCTAACGTACAACTGCTAAACCATTTTTCAGGTTTTGAGGAGAACAGATGGTACCGAGACTATGGATGCATTTTGGGACGGGCTAAAAGATGGTCTAGTGTTTCTTTTCTTTATGCCATTTGTACACATAAAATTAAGAGAATTTATGTAATTGATCTTGTTCCTATCTTTTGGAAAAGTTCGACTAGTGAAATGACATTTTGTTTGTAAATGAACTTTTGGGACTTAAAGCAGTATTTAGAATTTGTTATGCATTTATGAAGTAAAGATATAGTTGCTCAAGAAAACTTTTATTTCCAAATGAGTTTTAAATTCAAACCAAAGTAAAACGGAAGTGTTAATGGATGACTTTTAGACGGATCAGTTTTGGGTTAGTTCATTGGTCCCCGGGATTCAGGGCGTGACACAAAAGGCTAAGCAACATCACAACTGGTCTAATTCCTAATCATGCACATCCCACTTCAATCCAATATCCCAAAAGCAAAAATTATAAATCCATAGAGCATAATCTACAATGAGAGTATCCCTATCCCGGCCAAAGCAAAAATGTGTGGAAACGCCGTGCACATGGCCACATCTCCACACCACACACCAAACAAGAAATTGACTTGGCCCCCACTCCCAATCTCAAAAAAGAAATGATTCGAGAACTCATCCTAGATTTTACAAATACCTTTCTATAAGCACCTGTCATAAGAGACGGATAGTTGACAAGCACCCCAATCACCTCTCAAGAATCCATTCTTAAACTGAATAACCTTCATTCAACACACATCCCACTCAACAACAAATTGTCCACAACTCATCAGAAAGGACCTCCTATTAAGCCTCCTAATGTGAAGGCCTCCATCATTTACAGGAGAACAAACCATAATCTAATTCATGAAGTATTATTCGAAGCCATCCCCCATCCTACCCCATACATAGATAATCCCTCTACAACTTCTGACTTTCGGGCCACCGATTCTGGGATAGTGTGACCTGATATAAAATAGGTCAGAAGACTAGAAAGAGTACATGTAAAGAGTCATCCTACCAACCCCCCCCCCCCCCCCCCCAGAGAGATCATGACGCTTATAGCCAGCGAACTTCTTCTAAAACCTCTCCGCACCGCATCTCACACAAATTTCTCATCTTAAAAGATGCCTAGTGGCATGTCCAAAGTAGTAAATGAGAAAACCCCAATACTACAACCCAAAATCTTAGCCAAACACCATACATTCAAAGCATCGCTAACCAGGATAATCACTAATACAGCCAAATTCACTATGAGACTCGACACATCCTAAAAACAAAGATAAACACACCAAAGATAACCTAACTAACATGGCTCAACACGTGCAGAAACACACATATTGTGAGAATAGAGAAGATGAAAGGCGAACGATGGGATGCCACACACCATACCAACCTCAAAACCATGCATCAGACCTCCCTGAATTACACTCAAACCAACTAAACATTGCTATCACCACATTGAATAGTAAAAATGAATCATGTGCCTCAACCCTTTCGAGGTCTTGAAGAACCAAACCTGAGTCCCATTCACTTACACCAAAACGGAGACTAGCAAGATACAAAAAATTAATCTACGACTTCCACTATCCTCATATCCCATCCTCTGCAAAAGGTAAAGAAGGAAATTAGAGTCAACACACTCGTAGCTGTCAACACACTTGTAGCCACCAACACAACATCAAATATATGCTTGCAACCTATGAAGGAATTTTGTGAAGATCACCAGATGTAGCACTTTCTTAAGTAGCCAATGCTTCAACTAAATGTTTATAGGCCGAGTCTATCAAGCTAATAAGCATCTAGACTCTAGTGGTCATGGGACCTTTGAAAGGAACCTCAATGTCTCTTCTGTTACTCTTGTACTTAAGAAGGGTGGGGCGGAGCCGCTAATATCACCCTGATCACATCCAAACAATGTTTGAAAATAGTCATTGTTAACCCATCAATACCTAAGGCCTTATCCCCATTCATCTCACCTAGAGCACCAACAACCTCTTTCTTCCACAAAGGAAAGTTTCTCCAGCCACACTGGCTCATCCTCAGCAATGCAATCAAACTGAAGCCCATCAAGCCGCAACCTCCTGCCTCCCTCCTTAAACTGACGACAGTAGAATTCAATAACACCCACCATGATATCCTCCTCTTCAGGCAAAAGGGTACCATCAACACGCACCTTCCCAATCATATTTGCCCGCCTATAAGCATTGGCCACCCAATGAAACAAGGTGTTTTTAACTACAATCTTCAGCCATAGACCGAGATTTTTGTCTCCAATTAATTTTCTCCAATTTAGCCAGCCTAGTAAATTCCTCAGAATCCCACCACTTTAGTTTTGCCTTCATCATTTCAAAACTCTAGCAAGGACAAGTCATATTCCCCCACACAGAAGTTGCTCCATTAGTCAGCCACCCTATCTCGAAAACCTACCACTTCCAACCACGTATTCTCAAATCTTAAAAGGATCATCCCCTACAAGTCCCTCCACTATCCATTATGATAGGCACATGATCTAATAGAGGCCCCAGCAAGGAAACCAGCTAAGCCACTGGTGCATAACCTGTAGACACCAAGAAGTGATTCATCAGATACAAAGAATGGGGACTCTAGTTATTATACCCAGTAAAACTCTTCCCCAAAAGAGAGGCCCACCAACGCCATCTTGTTAATGAAGGAAGAAAACGACCTCATAGCTTTAAATATAACTCTAATCCCAAACTCTCATGTGGAACCTAACCACGTTATCCAAAATCACCCACTCAATTGACAAGCATAGCTTTGACAACTGCTCACTAAGAGGCATCCCATCTGAAGGCAACAACACCCAACTCATCCCAATGCTCCTTCCCCAAACCATCATCCCGAGCCTATACACTCCAAATAAAAATACACCAGCCGAAAGTCTTGGTTAACACAACAGGATAGGAAAGACTGAGAAAAATAACCCGCCTACTCTTCCTTAAGCACAACTATTTTATTCTACATCACCAAGATACCCCCAGTTGTTTCCACAATCAACAAGAAACACCAATCCATCAACCTACCACTCTAGATGCTATGTGCCACCATATCTGACATGGCCTCCATCTTAGTCTCTAATTAGCACACCACATAAGCTCTCTAGTCCCTCAGCAAGGATTATCCCAATTCTCTTTGACTCCAAACACAAAACCCTCCCATTCATTCGAATAAACAATTTAACCATCATTGACAAAGAAGCAAAGACCCTTCTTCGTGCCTACACGCATAGTACCCCTTCCCTCTCCCCTATTGTCGTAGTTCATTCACTAAATACTATTCAATTCCTTGTTCGACCTCCTCTGAACATAACCCCCACAACACTCCAACGACCAACCCCTTTTCCATTTCTCACCTCAATGGCGCCAAATAAGAACATAGCCTCTTACTTCAAGGCACCAAAAAAGAGACAAGCAGAAGCAAGCATAATTAATTTTCTTCCTAACCTATATCGATACCAATCTTAATTGGATATCCTCTCCCAAAATTGAACGTCTCCAAATTATTATTAGGATCAAACATCCCTAGAGTATAATCCAACACATCCAACCCACCCCGGTAAACAATGACACCCTCAAACCCTCTAAAACCTGAAAACCCCTCTCCTAGACCTCCCACTCCAATCACACCCTCAACTACTACTGAGCTAGCCAAGACACTACCTTCGCCCGCCAATTTCTGGCAAACAATCCAAAGCTCTAACATCCCAACCTATCCAAAATTAACAAAGCGATGAGGACCATTAACTAAGAATTGAGAGAGCCCAACCTTAACATCAGCCAAAGGAAAAAGATACTCGAGCATTGCCGACTTATTATCAACCGATTGGAAATGTTAACTGATCTCACCTAGAGCTTGCCGACAGTCAACACTTAATACTACGTATGGTACCACCCGAGCAATCTACACCACACAACTAATGCTCCAGAAGTATTTGCTCAATAACCCTAGAATGCTCTTTCAACAATAGTCCCGTATTCCATTGCATATATTTAGTAGAAAGGAACAAATATTGCATATCTAGAGTATTTCCCTTGTAAAAAAGTATTGTGGCGTAGTCACTCGGTAGAAGACGCAACGTGAAAAACAGAAGAGTATGAAAAGACAATATCCTCATTTGTTTGAATCTAGTAAGTGAATTTCTGGGACGAAATTCTTTTCAGGGGAGGAAAGTTGTAAGACCCGTTATGCATCATATGCATCATGAATTATATGTGAAATCAATTTGAATTTCACCAAAATCTAGAGGATTTTAACATTTTTCTAAAAGTGCAGGTTAAAATGTAATTATCATAATGATATAATTGAGAGGGTGACTTTTAAATTTTGGGCTTTAATGTAATTACTTGAGAAGTTTTAATAAACTGAAAAATAGAAGGTATGTTTTGTCTAAATGACGAAGACACCAGCTGCTTATGGTGACATTATGGTTATATATAATAGAAACAATGATTTATCCTCATATCCTCATTTCTTCATTTCTCTTTTTATTTCGTCTACAAACTGTGGTGGGAGATTAAGCACAGAGGCTTGGTTCTTTGTCAACTTTAGAACATAAAAGAGAAAAGGAATTGTTCGAAGATGATTTGAATAATCACAAAATCAACTTGTGGTTATATATGAAGAATTGAGGTTTATATACGAGGTTATATATATTGTGAGTTACATGGTTCCCGGAAAAAGATGTTTTCATGTTTAAAATTGGTTATCAAGTGTTAAGATAATGTTATATCAAGTTTAGACATGTTCAACAGAAGTTCTAAGGATTAACTTCAGACTTTGAGGAAGGATAAACGAAGAACAGGATGAATAAATAGGTGAGGATGAAGACCCATATGACCGGACAATTGACTGCGCAGCGGGCTAGCTAGGGGGCTGATTTTCGCTTTTTGTCGTTGAGTTAAGAGGACATCCTAACAAGGCCACGGGTACTGGTATCCGTGATTCAAAGTTTAAATAAAAATTATATGACAGAAATGTTAATGTCTATGAGAATCTGAATCTCATATTCTTAAATAAAAAAGCAAAGTTAATAAAAGCTAACTAAACAGAAGTTATTATGTAACAATACAGAATATTAGTGTGAATAACTTCATTAACAAATGGTTTGGATTGGGTGACTTGGGAAGAAAATAAAAGAAATGACTATGTTATCATTCCAATCTTTTGTTCGGATAACTAAAGATTAGAGAAATTGAGAGAAATGAAAAGAAATTGAGAGATTTTGTTACCTCTTAAAACCACCTTTTTGAATATCTCCAAAAATGAACAAATTTGCAGAAACAAAAAACCCATGATGGGGATCACACGAGGCCTAAAATTCAGCACTCATATGTCAGACGGAGCTGAAGGAAGAATTGATTTATTTGACTTATTTTAATTAAACAGAATGTCAAACTTTATTTATGGAATTTTGCTCTTTTGTGGGATTTGATTCTCTCTCCTTCTTCCTTTATGGTGGGATTTGAAATGCTTTCAATATTTACAAATTTTGTTCAACCTATAAGTATAAGGCTTAATAATGCGTTGAGTACATTTTGAATGAATAAGAATTGAATCCTTTGAATTTAGATTGTTAATTTATTTTCTGTTCTTTAGTCACTAGTTCTTTAATTGCCAGTCGTTCGGCATCAATTGGTATCAGAGCAAGAAATCGATCCACAAAACTCAATTCCATAGTAAATTGCTTCATCATCGTTAGTTCATCACTGTTTGCCTTCAACATTTGGTCCAACCAACACCATCAACGTAGCCCTCAACTTGTCTCTTGGCACCTCCACCAATCGCATCCTCCTCGTGGCATCATTGGCCACATCACCGCGACGACACAGAGTTTCGCTACCTCAACTGCCGCCGCTTCCTAACGACTCCATCACCACCACCGCCATCGGCTTGAGTCGCCAAGGTTGCCATCCTCATCCTGCGCCACCAGTCGCGCAATCGTCGTTTGCCTTCGTCAGTTTCAGTCGCCACCGCCAACTCAAGCCGACGTACGCCAGAATCGCCATCGTCATCGTCACAACATCTCGCCTTCGCCGTCGCAACCTTTTGTTGTCGCTGCCGCCTCCATCGCCACCGTCTTCATCAGTTTTAGTCACCACCGCTAGCTCTAGCCGCGAGAGTCGCCATCGCAACATCACGCCGTCACAACCTCTTGTTGTCGCCACCTAAGACACTACCGCCCTCCATCGCCTTCGTCGCACCCACCAAAAGGGTGGAACGCTAGCTTCTCCCCCTCAGATTGCTCGCGTATTCAAAAGAACCAAGGAGAATTCATAACCTTGACCCGACCCGACCCTTTTTGTTCTGGCCCAGCTTCGTTGCCAACCCAACCCCTTCCCTTCAAGCCCAGGCATCTATACAGTCTAGCCAAAAAAAAAAACCTAGCCTGTTATTTTATTTTTCTCAAGCCTTTAAGCCCATTCTTTCAAAGCCCAACTTAACCCTAACCTTTTATTTAGACTCTTTGCCCAACCTTTTAGTCTTTGCTTTAGCCCCTACTCAAAAAAAAAAAATTGCACTTTGGGAACACCTCTTTTTGCTCCGGGAAGGACCTATGACTATCTGTGATTTAGCCGACCAACAAGCTTCCTTAGAACACAAGGTTGATACTCTAAAAGAAAACAAAACCACCACCCAAGACAATATGCGAGCCATGCAAACCCTCCTGACCAACTTCAAGGCCGAATTTGATGCCTTTGAGACAGCGATGCGGCAAATTTGTAACGACCCGACTCAAACCCTAGTATTAGCAACGGTTAGCCAATGAGATCTTAGGTCACTAAAAGGTTAGAAACCCTAACTCAACCCGAAACCATAATTCGACCCGAAAATCTTAAAAAGACCTAAAACTCATGAGGCAAAATCTTAATACCTGGAGAAAACTCCCAACATCCTAAACTAAGTAAATAACATGTAATATTAGATTAAAAATAAAAAATTCTCATAAATAGAGTGAAATAACCATTTTGCCCCTAGTACACCAAAAAGTCGTAGAAACCCAAATTTTGACGCAAGGACACCCTAAATTAAAATTTTAAATACAATTAAGTGCAAAAGACAAAATAACAACAAAAATGACAAAAATATCCCTTAATGACCGGCTACCAAGGAATTTGTGCCTAAAAAGTCACTTTTTGCATTTTTAAACTCAAAATGAGAAAAAGATGCACAAATTAAGCATTATTATAACCCAAAATTATTCAAATAAATAATATACATAATAATATAATATTATAGGTTAACAAAAGTAAATAAATTATTATTGAAGTTATTACACACCTAAATAAATCAAAGAGTCATATCTTATCAAACTAGCTTAAATTGACATAAAAGTCTACACCTAATTAATCAATTGCTATTAAAATCATAATAATTCATGAAAATACTGAACTAATCATAATCTTACTAAAATAATATGTTTTAAGAGGTTGGGATACTAAAAAGATACACCGAATTAATTTTAAAGCATTTTCTTACACAATATGATACCAATACCTCACTTAAACACTAAATTAATGCAAAATCAGATTTTGAGCCTTCCCAAACACCCCAGCCGAAACCCCATCTGCCATGATCTGAAAATATTTTTCTTAAAAAGATGCATGCAACCAATCATAATTCAAGAAAATTCAAAATAAAGCTTACATGCCATTATGATCTCCACCACCCTTTTTCCCTATAAAACAAAGACCAAACCCACCCTTCCTCCTCCATATGGTTCAGCCAAGAGAGAGAGAAAAACCAGATTTGAGTGTTCTTGAAGTGTTCTTCAAGACTAGGGAGAAAAAAGAAGGAAGAAGTAACACAACCAAGAATAAGAACCGAAAAATGAATAAAAAAGGCGTTATAGTGAGAACATAGGGACTATTCTTACATTTTGTTAGAGATGTGTTTGCATGTTGAGATCCTGGAGTTTTATAACCTCAATGAGTTCTGGAACATTGATATTTAAGTATATAACACATGCATGCAAAGAAAATGGATCAAATCTTGGCATACTAAGTGCTAGGTGGCTAGAACATAAGTAGGCCTGAGATTTGAGCTTTTTGAGCTCTCTGCCCCAATTTTTTAAAAATCATAACTAAATATAAAAAAATTATCAAAGTGTGTTTTTTATGTTCAAACCTAGATTTTTATGTTATCTTTCATACAAAATTTGTTTGAACTAATTTAAGTGAGTAGAACTCGAGATATAACCTTTTTACCAAAATGTGTCAGTTTCATACCAGTATGTATTGCAGACCCAAAAACCCTATTTTCAAACGTGACCTAGACTTTGGTGAAAACATAAAAGTTATAGCCAACATATATATCTAGCTACCCACCAAAAATGAGCCTAAGATATTGAGATATGAATGATCAAATCACCTCTGAAAGTCACTGTTGAGATTCAGTGAATAACAAATCCCTCTGTCACACATTTTTTAACAACCCAAAACCCTTGTTTTTAGTGACCTTCAAAAGTGATTTTCATGAAAAGTGTAGGTAACATATTAATTTTGTTGCTGTCCAAAAATCAGATTCAAAAACCCCTAGATGATCCCCCAAACCATTTTTAAACTCTCTATTAAAAACTAATTCTGTTATGTGTTTGATGACTACCTGAACATATTTTATAAAATGACTTATTTCTCTAACTTTTTCTAAATAACTCACCTGAGCACTATTCATGATACTTGTAGGGGTCGTATTGAATTAAAACATATCCAAAAATTAGCCCAGTAGGACCTGTTTTGACACCCCAAAACTGAGACCAACTAGGACCCTTTTTCTATAAACTTTTTGTGTAAGTGCTGAATCATTTTCACTTGTGGGAATTTATTAAACTATTTGTTTTAGGATTTGGCCTTAGTGTTCAACATAAAAGTTGTAGATAATATTTTTATCTAAAAGGTGACCAAAAATCAAAACCTAACTCCAAATCTAAGTACCTCAAAATACTGCTGTCTTTTTTAAATTGATACTTGAAAGTTGGCCATTGAGTTAATAAGTGTGTGATTGAACATGTCCTTATTGTGAGACTCGAATTATATGTTTTAATTGATTTAAATTGGGTGAATAATGATTTAGAGTGAATATATAATGATTAATAACCATGCCATAAAATTAGAACCATGGCTTGAGAATTGTATCCTATACTTCATATGGTTGTAACTTAGTGCTTGAAAGACTTGTACCTTATGCTATGTCATGCTTAGATTAATACCATGCTAGAAGTAGTTGTACTTTGAAATGCATGTACCACCATGGGCATTATCATAATTGCATCATGGTATATTGGAGTCCATTTTGTATACACCATTGTGGGTTGGGATATGTTGGAGTTATTTCTTCTTCGGTTCTACGTCTAGGACGTCCCTGGTTGCTCGTTTTATAATTGTTTTGGGATGTATTCCCTGTGAACACCCTAGGTGTGTCCCCGGTGTTTGGAAAATTGTTTATCATGGAACTTGATTGGGCACCATGGGTTCGTCGCTGGCTTTCTAGCTTCGATAACTTAGACTTTAGGTTGACACCAAACGAGCATTCTGGATCTTAAGGTAGGATTATTGGTTTTGCGCATTGGTTGATATTATTTTGCTAGCCGGAGGATGATGGCCCGCCCCCACGTCGTTGCCATTAA
The DNA here is from genome assembly GCA_032360265.1 of Heliamphora ciliata. Lineage (NCBI taxonomy): Eukaryota > Viridiplantae > Streptophyta > Magnoliopsida > Ericales > Sarraceniaceae > Heliamphora > Heliamphora ciliata. The sequence continues at coordinate 17,188 of JAUMHN010211571.1, forward strand.
GTAAAACAGCCGTGGCATGAAACCCGGTGACGTGGTTACTATTCGCAACGAGGTTCGAGGATAGGTCTGGTGATCAATTACCCATTAAGTCTACTCTTGTAATTCCCAACGTGGAATTCATGTTATGTTTCTAGGTGTATGTCGAGTTAGGTATTCACATTGCATCACTTTTATCATCACATTCCTTTTATGATTAGTTATTTTACGTTTACCTGCTTACCATGCTATATATTTCAAACTTGTCTGTCTCCTTGACTTTTATATGTTTTAAGTGTTGAATGAAATGTGTTGTGATAAATTGTGTTATGAGGTTAGTTAAAAAGTTTAGAGTGTTTTTTTCTGGATTTTGGCTCATGGCATTCATACCACAGGTGAGGAAGAGGAAATCTTTGAAGAAGAGATCCCCGAAGAAGAAGGTTACGATTACCAGGGTGAGTTCTAGGAGCAGGAGAATCCCGACGAAGCTAGATGAAGATTCAAGTCTTCTTTTTGTCCTTTTTGGTTCAGTTTCCCGGCGCTTATTGTAATTTTGTATATTTCTTGTGAAACTATAAACGTTTATGTATTTTGTCAGTTCTGAATTCTTAATGATGTAATACTTATAATGCGTATGTATAAATGAATGGCTACAATATCTCTTTTATCTATATCTATGTATGCCCCAACGTGCCCAGAAGACGGAGCGTCACAAAATTACTATCGAGGCTCAAGTCCGTAGACAACAGGCTGAATTTCATAAAGAACTCCGCCTTGATGTTATTAATTTAGCGGTCCATCAAGTCACTCAGCTAGTCAAACAATGGTTTGCCAACAGGGACAAACATTAAGGCAAGAGACCGTTTACGGGGCTCCAATTGATTACCATGCCACCATCCTGCCACCTCCCGTCGGTTGCCAACTTGTCCCTCTTGTTCCATCGACCTATTCCTCTAGCCCCTCAGCCATCCCTCATTCGCCACAAGTCTACTTAGGACCAGAGGTCCTCGCTACCCAAGATCGACCCCACTTGTTTCGCCCATCCTACCCGGAGTCAAATGATATCACTAGAAGAGTTAAAGTGGATGTCCCTTCATTCAACGGATCCCTTGATCCTAGTGTTTTCATAGATTGGTTGCATGCGTTAGAAGATTACTTTGATTGGTACGAAATAACCGACGACAAAAAGGTCATCTTTCCTAAGACGAAAAACTTGTTGGCTCTGCCAAAATTTATTGGCAGGGATTAAGGAGTACAGAGGGACCTCGCCCTTTTGGGGGAAGCGCCATTCACTCGATGAGACAACATGCACCGAAAATTGAAAGAAAAATCTCCCTACGAGCCATCGCAAGCAACTAATAACCCAGTGGCTTAACTTGAAACAAGATTCATTAAGTGTAATTAATTATATTACCAGTTTCGAGGTACTAATGTTGTGTTGTGAGGTACAAGAGGACCAGTGGATTCAAGTCACCAGATTTATCAATGGGTTACAACCTGAATATCATAAAGACCTCAACATGCACTTTCCACAAACTTTAGAGGAAGTTTATAATTTGGCCAGGGACCTCGAAGGTTATCTTGGATCCACTAGTCAACGCAGGCTTTCCTTACAACCTGAAGCGGCATTCCCCACTAGACCATTTGATCGATTCAAGGGAGGGATACCGTTCCAAATTTGAGGGCCGGCTCCTTTCCAATCTCGTGAAAATCAACCACCACCCATAATTTCTAAAGGCCATGACAACCCTAATCCAGAAAATTTGCCCCAACCCAATGTGCCCAAGAACTAGGAGTCATCCTCTAACCTTTGTAGGGGTAACCCACCTATCGAGTGCTATCATTGTCATGGCATAGGACATATCTCCGCGTGTCGCCCGCATCATACCTTGACTATAGGAAAAGGAGAGCCACAACACGAGGATGACGAGCCTCAAGTAGTTGAACCCTTAGAACCTTGTAACCCTTGCGAGGAGATTGATGGAGGGTGGCAACCCACTGATTCTAGCCTTCATGTGATGCAATACATTGTGGCCACCCCCGTCGATACTGACACTTGGAAGCACACCACTATTTTTCACACTTATGTTAAGTGTGGCGATAAGGTTTGTAAGCTCGTCATCGATGGAGGAAGCTCCATGAATGTGGCGTCCAAATCGGCAGTTGCTAGATTGCAACTCACCGCCGAGCCTCACCCTCGACCATATCGAGTTGCGTGGGTAAATAAGACTTTTTTACCTGTTTCCAAGTGCTGTTAAGTACCCATCCAGATGGACGCTCATTTTGCTACCATTTTATGTGATGTTCTGCCTATGGACGTTGCACATATGCTTCTAGGTCGCCCTTAGCTCTACGACGTAGATGCCCAACGCTTCGGTCAGGAGAATATTTTTGTTTTCCTCTATAATGGGCAGAAAATCTTGTTAAAACCTGTCAAACCTAGTGAAATGGACGAGGTCACGACCGATAAAGCTTCACGCAAGGTCCTAAGTGCGTACAGACCTCACCTGCTAACTTGTAAAGCGTTTGCCCTGGAGAGTAGGGACTCGGACGTGCTTTTCGCCTTAGTATGCAAAGGTCAGATTTAGTTTCCTCATGACTTGCAAAATTCTTCATGCCCAGAGATTGGACAATTGTTGCTTGACTTTCAAGATGTGACACTAGACGAATTACCGAATGAGTTGCCCCTATGCGAGATATCGAGCATGCTATCGACTTAGTACCTGGTTCGCAGTTACCTAATCTCCCACACTATCGGTTGAATCCTAAGAAGCATCTTGAGACGAATCTACAGATTAGCGATCTCTTAGAGAAGGGTTACATCCAGCCTAGCCTTAGCCCTTGTGCCGTGCCCGCCCTTTTAACTCCGAAGAAGGATGAGTTATGGCAAATGTGTGTAGATAACAGGGCGATCAATAGAATCACCGTAAAATATCGGTTCCCCATCCCCAGACTTGATGACCTATTAAACCAAATGGCTGGCTCCCAATGGTAATCCAAAATTGACTTGCGTAGTGGGTACCACCAAATCCGAATTCAACATGGTGATGAATGGAAAACTGCATTCAAAACCCAAGATGGGTTATATGAGTGGTTAGTTATACCCTTCGGGCTATCTAATGCTCCTAGCACCTTTTATGAGGGTCATAACCAAGACTATTCGTTCTTTCATAGGCAAGTTTTTGGTGGTATACTTCGACGACATTCTCATCTACAGTGGCTCTCAAATGGAGCACCTCAATCATCTTCATCAAGTATTCAACACTCTCGGTCTGCAAAATTATATACCAATCTAAAGAAGTGCTCTTTTATGCAGACCCATGTTCTTTTCTTAGGATTTACTATTTCGCACTAGGTGTCGGGGTTGATACCGACAAAGTCAAGGCTATCCGGGAATGGCCAGAACCCAGTTGAATTCATGCGGCCCGTAGTTTTCATGGGTTAGCCACCTTCTATAGGCGCTTCATTTAAGGATTTTAGTACCATAATAGCTCCCATTACCGATTGTCTAAAAAAGGAGAGTTTAAGTGGACAATTGCTGCCGCTAAAGATTTTGCTGAAATTAAGCAGAAAATGACTAATGTGCCAGTTTCAAGGCACCCCGAATTTTCCATGGGTCTCTGGCATTTTAATGAGAAACATTTGAGATGGTTTTGCATTTATGATTTCATATTTATATTTGTGATGTATAAATGCATAGTCCGTATATTCTATCCAGTATTTGACTC
>JAUMHN010211679.1:6469-19204 GCA_032360265.1 Heliamphora ciliata
TGATTAAAAAAAATATAATCATCTTCCAAACCATTCAATCAAACATGAATAAAAAGATGATCATAAAACTGGGATTAGAATGCCTACAAAACAATGTTAGCACGGTTCTAAATCTACCTGGCCCCTCAATAAATCGTAAACAAAAAAAACAAAACGGCACTGATACCAATTGTTGGAGGCAAAGCTACCAAGGTCACTGTTTTTGTAAATGATTTTTCGATAAAAAATAACTAGACGGGCAATTGCCAAAACGGGATCCAGATAAAACTTTTGATTCAGTTAATTTTGATCCAGATAAAACGGGATCCAGATAAAACTTTTGATCCAGATAAAACGGGATCCAGATAAAACCCGTGCACCACAGTTAATTTTGATGAATACTTTTTTGGTCGATTGTCCAGCTACGAACTTTTGATTCTAAGTTGAAGCTCTGATCAGACCTTCTACGGTATTCCATTATGCAATTCTCGAACGTAGTGTGGGCTACGATCCTTCGAGGATTCGTACCGTCATAACTTGGTCAACTTCAGTCTTGAAGATGAGTTGTCAATTTAGTTCAGCTTACCTGCATATTTATATGGCTATAGTAGGGACCTGTGAAGCAATTATGACAAAAACTTTTAGGGTAACCCAGATACGTATCCAGCAGTTTTTGAAATTATGCAAGCCTCTCAACGGTATCTGTAATTATGAAAACCTTGTAGCAATTTTTGTAATTTTCATAAATCACTAAATTAGAGTTCACACCACTAAAGAACTGTAACTGCACTCTAAACCATAATCTCAAGACCAACTTGCATTGATCTCCTATTATTAAATACTTAACTCATCTTCCCACGTTAAAATTTTTGATACCTGCCAATTAAATTTAATTACAGACAATTTAACTTAATCTGCATTTTTAAAATTTCTTAAGCCTTCCACTTGACTAATTTGACCGCCGGATAATTAAATCCACCTGTAGAATTTAGCCCGGTCAAAACTTATAAACTTCATTAAAGGGGTATCGTCAATCCCGATCTATCAAGATGTGAATTTCGTCAATAATTAATATTCACCATATAATTAATACCTCTATCCAACTCACTGGTAATATATAGACTGATAAAAGATCGCATCATCTAATGAATCAAAACAACAAGTATTAAATATATGCAAATAATTAATTATTTCAGGGTTAAGAGTACAAAGATTGTCATAATAATCTTGGGGTGTAAATTAATTTATATAGTTAGTATAAAATTAATTACCTCAATGTCTCCCGTTCAATACGCACAAACTGTACTACCACAGAGAGTTAGAACAATAGATGACGCTATTATCTGTTCTCTGTAACCAAGAAAGACCTACTAAAACTCTGTGCTATACTCGTACCGATGGTATGCCCATTTCCATTTAGGCTGTAAACAAAAACTTATATTTTGCAAGAACCTATAATCTGGTCTGCTGTGTGAAAGTCGTACTATACACACCAGATTAAATACTGTACAGAATAAAGGACATCTATGGTTTTCATTATGCATCCCTAACATGATGTAACAAGTGAGTTGGAATCCGAGTCTGTTGAATCAGTCTTTATCGAGTCGGTAACGTTGAGTCCGTCGGGAATCCATCTTTTGGCATCCCGAGCCCTTTTTGTTTTGAGTCTCAGGATGTAACCCTTTTTGAAATCAATGAAATGAAATTAGACTTTGCTTACTTTGCTGTGTTTTAAATATTTTGTCTTGATTCCGAAGATTTTAATGAATTCGAGAAGGATATTCCCCAAGAATTAAAATTTTTAATCGAAGAGGAAGAAGAAATTCGAGCTGAACTTGCAACTGAAGAAACTATTTTAATAAATCTCAATAATAAAAAAGATCCACAAATGGTTTAAGTTGTTACCACACTATATTTAGAGGAATGTGAACAACTAATCTTCTTATTAAAGGAATTTAAAGATGTTTTTGCATAGTCCTAGGAAGATATGCCTGGCATAGACCCCGACATTGTACAGCACCAAATCTCTTTGTACCTTGATGCCAAACCCGTCAAGCAAAAGCTAAGGAGGATTAGACCAGATTGGGCACTCATGATCAAGGAAGAAGTTACCAAATAGATAGACGTCAGGTTCCTCATGGTCACAGAGTACTCGAAATAGGTCACTAATATTGTTTTGGTACAAAAGAAGAATTAAAGGATCCAGGTATATGTCGACTTCTGATATCTCAATGGGCTAGTCCAAAGAATGACTTCTCTCTCCCGCATATAGGCGTATTGGTAGACAACACCGCCAAGAACACGCTCTTGTCTTTTATGGACAGATTTTTAGGGTATAACTAGATTTTGATGGCTCTAGAAGATCGAGAGAAGACTACTTTCACAACGCCTTGGGGCACCTACTGTTATAAAGTCATGCCATTCAGACTGAAGAATGCGGGAGCAACCTACCAAAGGGCTGCAACCACATTGCTGCACGACATGATACATAAGGAAGTTGAGGTATATGTGGATGACATGATCGTAAAATCTAAAACCCGGGAAGGATACGTCACCGCACTAAGGAAATTCTTTGAGCAAATCAAAAAGTACAAGATGCGCTTAAACCGTTAGAAGTGTGCCTTCGGAGTTACAGTAAGATGCTCAGATTCATGATCACACAGCGGGGCATAGAGGTAAACTCATTAAAGATTAAGGCCATTCTAGAAATGCCTCCCTCAAAAATCGAGAAGAACGTAAGGAGCTTATTAGGAAAGGTTCAGTTCGTTAGTCGATTTATTGCCAAGCTAACCACTACCTGTGAACCCTTATTCCCGCTCTTGAAGAAAGGGACCAAGTTTCAGTGGGACCAGCAACGCCAAGGCGCCTTCAATGCCATACGAAACTATCTGCAAAATTCTCCAATTTTGTCACCACCAGAACCTGGCAATCCTCTCTTACTATACCTATCAGTGACTGATTCAGCAATGGGGTGTATGCTTGCACAAGAAGACGAAGCCAAGGTAGAAAGTGCTATTTATTACTTGAGTAAGAAGATGACCGAATGCGAACAGTGGTATACGCCTTTGGAAAAGACTTGCTGGGCTCTAGTCTGGGCATCCAAGAAGTTACGCCATTACATGTTAGCATATCGAGTTGTTCTAATCTCAAGGATAGACTCGCTCAAATACCTCTTCGAGAAGCCAGCATTGACTGGAAAGTTGGTTCGTTGGTTACTCAACTTAGCTAAATTCGACTTGTAGTATGTCATAAAGAAGTTAATTAAAGGGAGAGCCGTTGCAAAGTTCTTAGCTAACCACCCTATCAACGGAGAAGAAGAGCCTAAGTTTGAGTTTCCTAATGAGTAGGTGCTAAAGATTGAGAAGGATCTGTGGATCCTCTTTTTCGATGGATCCTCAAACCAATATGGTTACGGGATAGGGATACTCCTTATCACTCCTAATGTTTCTCACATCCCTTTGGCTTTTAAGTTAAGTTTTGAGGTCACTAACAATCAAGCCGAGTACGAAGCATGCTTAGCTAAGCTGGAAGCTTCCTTGGAACTAAGGGCAAGAAAGTTGAAAGTAATAGGAGACTCAGCTCTGGTGGTATCCTAGGCAAAGGGAGAGTGGAAGATTAAAGGAGAAAGATTGGTTTAGTATCAGCAAGAGCTTGAGATGATAATTCCCTACTTTGAAAGCGCGGTATTCACCCATGTTTTGAGACAGTAGAACAAGTTTACCGATGCCTTGGCCACTCTAGCGTCAATGATAGACATACCACCTAGGGTAAGGATGAGGCCTTTAGAGATTCAACATAAGGATGCACCCGCAATCAGCAATATCGTTGTTACCCAAGAAGCCAATGACGGGCTACCATAGTATCACGACATTTGGAATTTCATTAAGAAGGGAAAATATTCGAGTCGCACCAATAAAAAGGACCAGAGAGCTATCAAGAGACTCATCGCACAGTTTGTGATCTACGGAGGAAGACTGTATAAAAGGGGATATCTGCGAGTCAATAAGCTTTTCGTCGACACAAAAGGACACGAGGTGAGGAGATAAATTCATAGAGGAGTCTGCGGGCCTCATATGAGTGGGATGATGCTGGCTAAGAAGATCATACTCCAAGGATATTTCTAGATGACCACGAAAGTGGACTACCATCAGTTTGTTCGGAGGTGCTGAAAATGCCAAATCCAAGCAAACCTCATGCATGTACCACCGTTGGTCGAAACTGCCTCTTACTCAGTCTTGAAGGCCTCCCATGTAGCAAGATTCATCAAGAAAAATCTCATATGTCGATATGGAGTGCCACATGAGATAATCTGCGACAATGGTTCCCACTTTCAAGGAGTTCTAAACCTCTTGGAAGAATATTGAACCATCAGCCATAAGTCTTCACCGTACAGACCACAAACTAATGGAGCTGTGGAAGCTGCAAATAAGAATATGAAGAAGATTCTACAGAAAGTGATAAAGGGAAGCAAGAATTGGTCGAAAAAATTACCATTTGCACTTTGGGGATACTGGACATCAATTAAAACTTTTACTGGAGCAACGCCCTATGCTTTGGTCTACGGAATGGAAGCAGTTCTGCCCATAGAATTGGAAATCCCGTCTCTAAGAGTAATGGCTGAAAGCGATATCCCCAAGTCAGAATGGCAAAGAGGCAGATTTGAAGAGTTACTCCTTTTTTATGAAAGGAGGCTTAGTGCCCTACTCCATGTTCAAGGATATCAGAGAAGGATAGCTTGAGCATTTAATAAAAAAAGTTAAATCTCGAAACATAAAGGAAGGTGTCATAGTTCTCAAAGATATCAGAGCTCTAATCATTGATCCAATGGGCTAATTAGGCTGGACCCCATCTCATCAAGACCTTGATGTCAAGAGGCGTTGCCATCCTTATGGATTTGGACATAAATGTTTTCTGCACACCTATCAATTCAGACCAGCTTAAAAGATTATACCCCCGAGGGAAAGCCCGCAAAAGGAGAGTATCAATACTCGAGTGTAACCTGAGCCTTAAAATACATTATCGCCTAATTCCCTTCTTCGGGATACATAGGAAACTTCTGTTAGAAGTTCGACCCAAACCTTTGTTTAGAGCTCCCCCATTATAACCATGTTTCAAGTAGTCGATCAATGCAAAAGCTTGTTGTAAGTTTTTCTAATAAGGTTATTATGTTGTGAGAACGAAAATCTAAAAGTCACCATGAACCAGAAGTGGAGAAACTTTCATTAATGAGTTTTACCAATACAATTTTCAAAAGCAAGAGAGGCTTGCAAGTCCTCGTCCTAAGAAACTGAAAGGAAAAATAAGCAAGATATTGGGACATAGCAAAGTAAAACCAAGTCCTTATTCTCTTTGCATCCCCTTCTTGTCCTGCCCTGCGCTCTATCTCCGCTTACAGCTAAGCCTTGTAACACGCAGATAACTCGCTGTTAAAATCCCCGTCAACCGGTGTTCTCAGTCGAGAAGACCAAGCCCGTTGGTATTGACCCAAGAAAGGGGCTTGGTAAGGAGAACTGTACATATGGCTCATAGCAGTCTCGGGACAGATCTAGGTACGCCCAAACTGGCGAAGAATGCGATAAGGATGATAGAAGGTGGCCAACCTCAAACTAACCAACAGGACCCCCGAATGTCCCACAGTCGCATTAGTCATGGAAGACATCTTCAGCTAGAGGCATAGCCAGAAGATGTCCTCCTTGGTCAGAGAACTCAGGTAATCTCGCCAAGCAGTCTCGTTGGAGCACAATTGATAAACCTAGCGATGAATGAAGGATCCCACACTATAACTATCAGACATAGGCTTCTCCAATAGATTCACCTTCTCCATCAGCCAAACCTGAGAAAAACAAACAAAAGGAGAGCTGAGTGAAAAAATCCTAGAGAGTAATGAAAATGAGAGCTGAGCGGGAAAAGTAAGAGAAAACACAGAAAAAGGAGAGCTGAGTGGAAAAACCCGAGAGAAATATAAAAAAAGGAGAGTTGAGAGCACTACCGGCAAAATAAGGGGCACCCCTAGAGTGAACTGCATCAAAACCGAGAAGCATCTTAATAATGACCAACGAAATAGGATCCTGACCCTCGTGGATCTAATGAGCCACATCCACCAAAGAAGAGTTGACTCTCCCATCAGAAGGACCCAGGAGGAAGTGAGCCAGAAGATAGATGCAAAGAGCATACCGGTGCTGAAGCAGAAAAGAGAATTCTCCAAGAGACCCCTGAGGCCTGATGCGGTCCATGATCTGAGCCACATCGAGGAATGCTTCATGAGTAATAATAGAAGCCTCACACCTGGAATAACCACAGAGCTGCATCAACCTGTCCCTAGGACTCGAGAAAGGTGTGGGAACTATGACCTCTTCTAGGCCTGAGATCTCCATAATGGCCAAAAAGTCCTCGACAGTCGACATAACTCCTCAACATCGAAACAGAATACCTAAACCGTGGGATCCCATAGCTGGGCTACTCCTCTCAGAAGATGCCAATTAACCCTTAGGGATCGCAGAGAGAACATCGCATCTAGAATAATGTTGAGAAAGTTTTTACGCTCAACCAGGGAAAAGTCGCTCATCCAAGCTGATAGAGAGTTATTGTAAGAGTGGGTCATGAAGGATACAAGGAGGTTACAAGATGTCCAGAACAGTGGGGTCAGGAATAGATGCCCCTTTTTATAGATCCAGAAATGGAGAGAACCCATAGAATCTACTCTAAGTTTTGCGCCAAAACCCATTGTTGCGGCCGTCACCTTTTCCTACAACTATCAACTTGTAACCCAATGGCCGTCACATTTTCTCCCAAACTTCACGGCCATGATACCCAAAATCCAGGCCGCCATATCCAATCCAAACGATCGCAATATTATTTCTCAAGGCCGCCATCTTTTTTATGCAGAAATTTTAGCAGCCTATCCCCATTTTGCCAACATGCCCCAAACTATAGTTATGTACCATTAGCAACCTGCAACAAGAAAGATGGTTCATATGACAAGATTACAATGCACAAATCATACATCATGCATAATCAATGTCTAAGCATTCAAGAGTAATTTTATCTCATAAACGAGTCGAAACATCCATGATAATAAAAGTGTAAACCACAAGGCACGTAGGCCGAACCCATCATAAGTAATGTAATTAGTGTATATGTATGATGTGGTACGTAGGCCAAGGGAAAAATCAATGGCACGCAGACCCCATCATAGTATCTGTGTAGTGTGTTGAAGATAGTATATCAGTGTGGATCAGCGTGTATCTGTGTAGTATATGTCGATGCAGTATACCTGAATAGTGAATTAGAGAAATTTGTTAGTGTGATCATGATAGAGCATCAGAATATATCAAATGGGCATGCAAGCCCAGGAAGGAATAGGCGCACAGGCCTCTAGGAACAAAAAGAAGAGAAATAAAATCCTCAGCAGTATGGTAGATCAAAAAGGTCACTCCTGCCGGATCTAGTTTCTCCAGACAACGTAACCTCCTTGGGATGACTTTCCAACCCGGTCTCCTCCTCCTCTAAGCTATCAATCGTCTGTGTCACACTAGGAGTCCGAGCTCTAGATGAAAAAGAAGCAGAAGTCCGAGCAGAAGGTGCAACTGGGGCAGCAGGTGCCATGCGACCACCGCGAGTCCTCGGTCCTCCGCCATACCCACGTTGAAATAAAGAAAAGGACCATATCTGCTAAGGCAAATAAGTATGAGCGGAGCGTAAGAATGTAAATAAAAGATAAGAAGGATTGAGTACTGCAACGGGGCTACCCTGAGGAGAAGAGGCTCCAAGCTATGGGCTCGAAAGGTAACTTCCCAGCAACGGACTAATACCCTCAATCTAGTGATCAAATGAAGGGACTGGTTACACCACTCCCGGGGCATTTGTCAAGAGAAGAATCAACTCAGTGTAATCAGGTATCAGAATTAGTTAGATATAGGAATCAGTACGGGTATAAGAATCATTGTAGTTAGGTTAATGCAGTCAGATACAAGCAACAACATGAAGAACATAAGTAAGGATGTCATACCTACTCAGCGCTGGGGGAAGGAGAATCTCCTGGGCCGCTGGCCCGGGGATCTGAATCTGGTAGAGATTCCCATCCACAAAGGTATCTACTATCTAAGGAAGCTCGAGGTGAATAGGGCCTGGGGCAGCGAGAGGAGGACCCCGTACGGTAGCACGAGCACCCATGGTAGGCATGAGCCTCTCTCGGGCAAAGATCGTGTAGTCACGATCCTCGCCCTCGATTAGTGTGACAGCATCAATGCCCACCATGGTTTTTATTTTATTTTTTGTATTTAATTTAATTATTTAATAAAATTAATTTTCTATTTTATGAGAATCTTAATGAGCAATGTATGCAATATCATTTCTTTAATGTTATGCATGGATATCCTTTATTCTGTATAGTATTTAATCTTGTGTGTAGAGTACGACTTGCACACAGAATACCAGATTACAGGTTCTTGTAGAATATAAGTATTTGTTAATAGTTTATATAGAAATGGACGTACCATCGGTACGACTGTAGCATAGAGTTTTAGTAGGCCTGTCTTAGTTACTGAGAACAGATAATAGCGTCGTCTATTGTTCCGACTCTCTGTGCTAGTACACTTTGTGTGTAGTGAACGAGACATATAGGGGTAATTAATTTTATATTGACCATATAAATTAATTCACACCTCAAAGTTATTATGACAATGCTTATGCTTTTAATCCTGAAATAATTAATTATTTGCGTATATTTAATACTCGTTATTTTGATTCATTAGAGGATGCAATCTTATATGGGTCAATATTCCCAGTGAGTTGGATAGCGGTATTAATTATATGGTGAATATTAATTATTGACGGAATCCACGTCTCGATAGATCGGGATTCACGATACCCCCTGAAGGAAGCTTATAAATTTTGACCGGGCCAAACCCTGTATGTAGATTTAATTATTAGGAGGTCAAATAAGATAAGTGGAAGGGTTTAAGGAATTTTAAAGATGCCGATTAAATTAAATTGTCAGTAATTAAATTTAATTGGTGGGTATCAGGAATCTCAACGTGGGAAGATGAGTGAAGCATTTAATAACAGGAGATCAATGCAAGTTGGTCTTGAGGTTATGCCTTAGAGTGCATTTACAGTTCTTTAGTGGTATGAACTGTAATTTAGTATTTTATGAAAATTGCAAAAACCGTTGCAAGGTTTTCATAATTACAGATACCACTGAGAGGTTTGCATAATTACAGAAACTGCTGGATGGGTATCTAGGTTACACTAGAAGTCTTTGTCATAATTACTCCACAAGTCATTGTTGTAACCCTATAAATATGTGGATAGGTTTAACCAAATTCATAAGTTGTCTTTCAAGACTACGGTTGTCTAGATTCTGTCGGTTTCAATTCTTGAAAGATCGTAGTCCACACTACGTTTGAGATTCGCATTGGGAATACAGTAGAAGGTCTGACCGGAGTTTCAAATCGGGAATCAAAATCGTAGTTGGAGAATCGATCAAAAAGGTATTCATCTGAATTAACTACGGTGGCATGGGTTTTATTTTTGATAGTTCGACATCAAAATTTTTATCGAGAGTCTATTTCGGCGATTTTTTGTCCAGTTTTGTTATTTAAAAAATCATTTTACAAAATCAATGATCTTAGCAGTTTGCCTCTAACATACCGAACAATGCGCTCGCCGAGGTACCATTCTCTGCAGAATGGCCCCTCAAGCAAGACACAAGTCTGGGTAACCTCGTGGCTCTACTTCAAGTTAGCACCAGCTCGCTCCTCCATGCACATCTATATGGCCCAATAGACCTAAAAACTAAAAGAAGCATGTCAATATGCAATGTATGAACAAGGAATGAAAGGAACAACTCAGCAAAGAGCAATAAGTGACTTACCCGGTCAGGAGTGAGACTGTCCAAGAAGAGGCGGTCATCATCTAAGTCCTTCCCACCAAGCTTCGTACCTCGACGGCGTCTGGCCCATTGAAGTGCCTGGGGGATCACGAGGGGGTCTTCACAAGAGTTCACTGGCTGGCGTATACCCCGGAACTCATAGGCCTAGAGTTACAGAAAATCAAGAGAAGCTTCAGTACAGTTGAAATAGATATGCAGATATGGAAATGGGAAAGGAAAGCACAGAAAGCAAAGAAAGCAAACATACCTTCAAGATGCACCAGTACCCACCGACGCTCAGATCAAAGATCTTGGTGGCCGCGCTCATGTACCTGTATAAGGTTGCCAGTGTAGCTCCTCCTCAGTCATAGAAGCTGATCTGGTCCTCCACCACCACCATGGCAGCGAGATAGTAGAGCTGAACGTTGTTCCACCACCACCACCACCACCACCAGCCACGTGTATCGTATGCTCCCCTTATCGATGGAGGAGGGCACGTGGCCGAGAAGGTGCAGAAGAGCCTCGGGGCTGCGACAGATATCTAGATCAAACAGAATTGGGTCGTTATCCACCCGAATCCCAGTAATGAGAGAGAAGTCATGGGGAGTAAGAGTTACCTCGAATGTCGAATGATGGAAGGTGTTGGTGGTGTCCCACCACATCTCTGTCAAAGCCGTAAGGGTGACCCGGTTGTTGCTGGTCCCCTTCAGCACAATGTCGAAGCTATCGAAACCAACCCGGTCGACAATCTCTTGGCTACAGGGAGGGAGTGCCGTGTACCACTCCAGGACGTCTGAGGATCTGCCAAAACCTCGAATACAAAATCACGCACTTTGATTTTGATCCTGTCATTGTTTCTGTTTGTTTCATTTTTGTTATTTCATTGATTCAAACAAATGATAATCAAAATAACATCAAAGTGAGACTCAAAATCAACCCACGCTTTAAGGGTCAAAAACCTACCCTCGTTTCGAAACCAATAACAATTCAACTCGATCAAAACCAATTCGCTAGGATCCAATTTCAAATTTAGAGAAAACCCAATTTTACTCATATTCTCAATTCAATTCGATCTAAAACTCATTTGACATAGTTTCGCAAAATTTGAATTCAATCCCGTTTAAAATTTAAATTCAAAAAAAAGGGGTGGGGGGGTGTTCAAAATACAACTTCCTTCCAACGTAACCCCTAATCTGCCTCAAACCCATCCCAAATTCAACCTCGAAAAGCTCGAAATGGAGGACTCAACTAAAATATCGTCAAAATTTTGTCTCAACAAAGAATGCAAATTCAAACTTGACCCAACCTAGCCTCAATCCCATCTGCCCCCATTTTCAAATTCAACCAATTCAAAACAATCGCAAATTAACGTCCTAACCCGTTAGTTCTGCTTCCCAGTCCAAGCTAGCCCCTAACTCCGTTCTAGACCCACGTTTGAACATAATTTCAAGATGTTCCTAAATTCTCAAAATTTAGTTTAGCCTGACATCTACCTAGATTCATCTTCAAAATTCATGATCAAACCGAACTTAATTCAAAATTTTTTTATTTTTTCCGAAATCTATTATCTATGAATCTAAGTTTGTTTTAAACAAAATTTCAAGTTTGATCGTAAGTTCATCAAAAAATCCATTAAATTTCAAAAATTTCATTTTAAACCGAGATTCACCCAAAACTCATTTTAAACCCAAATTTGGAGCTCAACATGGTTTCCATCCCATCTCAAGATTAATTTTCAAAATGAATTCATATCCAAAACTCATTTTATTCAAAACTTGTTCTTTCCAAATCAAAATCCGCTCAATTTGTATCCAATCCAAATCCTAACATGATTTTCATTTCAAATCTAAATTCAAGCGAGCCCCGCTCCTAGGACATGACCCCACCTCAAACCGAGTCTAGCCTAAGCCTAAGGTCCGAATCCACCCTCAATTCAATTTTAAAATCCCTTTTCCACAAATATAAGTTTTATTTTAACCAAAATTCCAAGTTTGTTCAATATAAAGTCCATTTTCACCAAAATTTAAAAGTCCTGTTATTTATAGACTCATCCCATCAAAGAGAAAAGGTCCATCCAATCCAAGTCAAGGTGTAAACCTAGTTGAGTCCAAAATTAAAACCAAATCCAATGATCGAGCTAAAAAAAACATTGAATTCAATGATCGAGCTAAAAAAAACATTGAATTCAATGATCGAGCTAGATTCAATTCAAACTCAAAAATCTAAGTCGGAGATCAATACAATCCAATGTCAAACGAAATGATCAAAGAAAATGTTTAACCAATGAAACAATGGAAGAATTCAAAACGATGTTTACCTCAAGGTTCTGGGCCGAGAGATGGTTGTCACGACACTGTAAGAGGACCTCACGCTCCGCTATCACGTCTAGGATGATAAACCACTTCATAGTCGGCTTCCGCAACCAGTGAAGAAGAGGGATGTATGTGGTAGGGTCAAAATGCTCCGGTATACCTGAAGCACCACCCCCTGAGAAGATCCTCGGCCCCATGTTCAGCTCCATTGCCGCCAACCCCTCCATCGCCTCTAGCCCCACCATCACTGCCGGCCCCACCATCGCCTCCGCGACAAACTGCACCACCGCAGCCTCCACTGGTGCCACCACCCTCCACCCTGACGAATCCAAAGCAGCAACAACCCATGAGAATCGAAAACAAGAGTGAAAGGAGAGAGAGGAGAAATATCTTCGGTCGAGAGAGCTCGAGAGAGAGTGAGAATACGAGAAAGATGAGGGGAAGAGAGAGTTTGACAGCTTTGCACGAATGATATTTCAAACTTGTCTCAAAATTTAGGTTCTGCTATCGACCTCACGGCTGTTAGATCCAGTGGATTTAAAGCTTACGGCCGTAACAACTTGACCTAGGCCG
>JAUMHN010211679.1:26904-42688 GCA_032360265.1 Heliamphora ciliata
AAACAAAAACATTTAATGCTACCGGTCACATACCTAATGGGAGGTTTTAAGCTACTATATGCAAAAAAGGCCAATTTGTTCAACACACTGGGTACCTTCTAAATAGAGTTAAGAATATACCTCCCATGCCTGGTGTGGTGCAGGATATGGTATAATGGTACGCAATACCTCTTTTGCCGCACCTAAAGGAGCGTAAGGCCAGAAAGTTTTCCTGCCTCCCCGACATAGCCCCGAGACAGTAAACTGATCGAGGTATCGGGTCGACAAAGAAGGGGGATAAGAACAATGCAAAATGCGTGTGAGAATACAAATGAGAAAGTCATATTAAGAACCAATAATATTTTCAAGTTTACCTCTTATTTTATTCGTAAACCAGTCCCCAGTGGAGTTAATAAAAAATACTGTGGCGTCGGGATTTAGGGTTCGGTTCAAAAATATGGAATTCGAGAGTTATTTTGAAAACTTTTAACACCTTGAAAACCAACAAATTTTGAAAACCCTTTTTGTTGAAAAATAGTGTCGTCACTTGATTTTTGAAAAAAACCAAGAAAAATAAAAATGAGCCACTAATCTTTAAAGCATTTAACTAGAGAAAACAAGGGTTCAGGGGCTAAGGTACGAATCGGAAAAGGTGTTAGGAACCCCGTTCTCCCAACCGTGAGGTTAGCCTCTACTAATCATCATTGGTTCTTAATTAAATTTCTCAAATGCATTCAAATATAGAAAATGGAGAAAAGAGAAAACATCCAAAATCAAATAGCGAAATACATAACCTAGCATATAAACATACCAAAACGGCAACCAATTGTAAAAGGGACCCTAAATCTTAAGGATGTAAAGTCTAACTAAAGGATACATGGCACAAACCGCATGCGATACAATGGGATCATTAACACATTGCTAATAATTCCTAATCAAACTAAAATATGATACTAATGATGCATAATAAGCATAACAAGAGTTTAAACAATAGGGAAACAAATCCTAAGGTTCTCTAAGCCTTAATCATATTGTCAGTACACTACAAATTGCATGCTGGAGGTTACTTTCTATCCGTAGAATGTAAAAATAGCAAAAACAGGCTACTGGAAAAGCAGAAAGGTTGCAGCCGCAACCTACAGAGGTGGCAGTCGCAAGTTAAATGGAGAGACATGTTGCGCCCGCAACATTGAATGTTGTGCCCGTAAGTTTGTAAGTAACAGAATGTTGTGCCTGCAACAATGAAAGTTGCGGCTACAAGGTTTGTAGGCACTGTTTTACTGAATTTTGATAAACAGTGTGTAGGGTGCTAACATGAGATATGTGGGGGTCAAATATGAGATAGAATCAAAGGATAAATTTAGATTTATTCTAATCAAAATCACAACTAAGTCATGAAAATTTCGATACAAGCTAAAATCCTAGAATTAATGTGAGACCCGGTTTGGTTTTATTTTTCATAATGTTTTTTTTTATGCGTTGGTTAGCGCTTTAATCGTTATAGAATATCATATATCTATATATGTTATGAATGCATGGGCTTGGCCATGCATCTTTTGTTTAGGTTCTCACCTAACGATGACCTCTCGAGTGGGGTTCTATTCGCTCGACCAAGCTGGTGGCAGAGAGTTTAGTTGGTGAGGGACTGCTCAAGCAGAGCTCTGTTCACTCTAACGGACAACCTAGCGTGAGATATTTATAAGACAGCACATGCCTTGAGTTTTGCGCCAAAGCTTTTTGTACAAACTTCCTCTCCTCTCTCTAGAAAGATCACTCATATTCTCTACCTTCAATCTAGATTTCGGCTTGATTCGGGTTTGGATCTTGGCGTTCAGATAGTCAATCCTCGATATTCTTGCTGCGGGCTTCATGTTCATCCGAACAGATTCGTGTTTTGGTGACTTTGGTTTCTCGTAGGCGCTCAAAGTTTCGAGTTTTAACTCGTAGAGGTAGGATCCTAGACTATCTTTTCTTAAATGGGTGCTACGTGAAGTTTTATGCCTTTCTACCGTTTAAAAATGCTTTAAATTTAAAACTTTGTGTTTAAACTGTGTTTAAGCGGCCAATGTGTCGTGTTGTTTTCGAAAAGAGGAGTTTTAAAAACTAGAAAGATTTATACAAATGCTTGCAAAAACTTAATTTTGGAGGTTTGGAGCTGACCGTTGAGGTTGAGTCTCGTTTTAACGTTCGTTGGTCTCCATGGTTAGGTGGATGACATTGATATGTGAATGTGATGTTTGTACATGATTTTGTGCATGGAAACTTTGATTCATTCATGCATTAGTTGGGGCAGATATTGATCGCTCGGTGAAAACCCGTAAAGATGCATTAGTTGGGGAAAATTTTGGTCCTAAGGTGAAAGCCCGTAAAGATGCATGAATTACATGTGAATTATTGTGGGTTGTGTAAAACCGTTAAACATGTCGTGTTGTTTATGTTTTGATAAATTGTCAAGAGTTATGGAGTTTGTACGAAAACTTGTGATTTTGAGAAGTAAAACCATTTGTTGAGGCTCATGTGAGTTGAAATATTCATATATTTGGTGTTAACATGTTTAGCCTTTGATTTCATGTTGGTTTGCTTCTTATTAAGCCTCGGCTCATGGTGTGGGACTTGAAAACCATTTCCAGGTACATATGATCACTCGGGATGATTTTGAGGAGCCGAAAGAGGTGGAAGACTTCTTAGTTTTCCTTTTGTTTTAGCATGGAACATGTTTTATTATGTAATATTTTAGAACAGAATGTAACACCCCGCTCCCGTAAGGCACTAAATCAGTAAGAGGGATGTGATCCCGCCGCAGACCAGCTGCTCAAGAGAAAGACAAGAGATAATAATATTAGGAGATCAAACAAGAACCTCTAAGCAACCACAACACCTTCATCTCAAAAGGGGTAAACATGAGTCACTAGGGATCTACCACTCCAAGGGCATACATTACTACTAAAACATAAAAAACATTCAAGTCTTATACATGAAGCTCTACCAAAACTTAAAACTAAACAAAAGAAAAAATGAACCCAAATGATTCCAAAAACCAGATCCAAAACTACTCGACGACACTTGTGGTGGACCAACTCCTAGCTGTTCCTGGTATCTACAACCACAGAGGTTACAAGAGAGCGGCCTTAGCATTATCATGAACAGAAAAGACAGTTACAAGAGTGCACACTTAGCATTATCACATTTTTTTCAAAAACATGGAAACTGATGCATTTGCTTGAACATGAAAATATCGCAGATTATATAGAACCTTCTCAGTACTACAAACAAAAATATGTTCCTGGCTCAACCACCAAAATTTAAAATGAATAACCACTTTCTCAAAACTAAACCCAAGCCTCAATAATGCCCAAGTTGTCGTCAACCTCACGACTGGGAGTTCTAACGGTACCGTAACCTCAATTTGCAATGCACGGATAGCAACATGATGGAATGAGGGCCACTCTCTACCAAGCACGAGTGGTATGTGCTAAAACCTGGGACTCAGCCCAAAAGCCTTTAAGGCAAAAACCCCCGTTTAACGAGTAACCTCCCCTAAAGGGACAAATGAAAAACCCATAGTTGGGTAACATCCCTTGTAGCGAGATATAAAGAGCCGAAAATTCTTGTAACTTTGCATTTTGGAACAACAACACATCATTGACAATTTGTTTTTATAATGTCGTCATGCTTGCTCAAAATATCAAGGATAGCACACTTAAATTAAAACATCATAGCTTTTGAAAACAACAGGTTCATACGATCATCAAACTAGTCATAGTTCAAAAGATACGCTTCAAAGCATTTTTATGCATCATTTACATAAACTCAAGTTCAATATAATGGCTAAGCACTCTCACCTTATCTTATATGTGTACGAATCAATCCTTTGTCAACGAGCTATGCTTGCTCCTCGGGAAACAAAACTTCCATGCCTAACAAGCAAACATGAATTAACCGTCAACACGGAGTTCTACCCCTCTTAGAACGTGAAGTACTAAAATGATTCGGACCATTGAATATTTTCTTGATTTTTTGGACAATGGTTACTTTCTTTTTAGATTTAAGGGGTACTGCGCACTTGCCCAATCATTCACTTGTTTAAGAATTTAACTTAACCATTTATCATTATCTTCCAATCATTAAAGTTCAAAGTACCGCAACATTTTGAGGTACATAGACTTGGTTTGAGACCCGGACCCATCTCTTTTTGAGATATTTATAAATGTTGATGTGTTTCTTTCCATATATGTAACTCTTAGTGTATGATTTATGTTTCTAGTTGTAGAAAAGCATGTTTTGTATAGGTGTTATATATGTTATGCATGCGGGGGGGGTTCGGCTTGGTTGCCTTTTTTAGTTTTCTCTCCTTGTGACGACTGCTCGAGTGATGGTGAGCGCACTCGAGCAGGCTGGTGGCAGAGTGTTGGTCCGAGAGGTGTCCGCTCGAGTGGTGCTTGGGCGCTCGAGCAGTGGTGTGGCAGGGCCTATGTCGGCAAGGGGTCCGCTCGAGCAGTGCTTGGGCGCTCGAGCGATGGGTCCTGGGCGCGAATATCTATAAAGGCTATAAATATCCTTTTAGAGAATCAAAATGTCTTTTTCAAGCAAATCTCTCTCTCCATCTTTTCTCTACTTTCTCTCTAGCTTTCGGGAAGGCCCAGGCTTAGTCTTTCGCAGTCGGATAGCAGATCCTTGCTGTCGGCAACGTGGGCTTCTTATCCATCAGGACGGATTCTTGTTTTGATGAGGTTGGATTTTGAGGCATCGAGCTTTTAGCTCTTTGAGGTAGGATTCTAGACCTACTGTTGTTAAAAGGGTGTTATATGTAATTATACTTTCTTTCACCGGGTAAAAATTCATTAAATGCTGTTCACATGTTTTAAACCTTGGTTTTGGGTAAAAATGGGTTTTACGCCTTTTCTTGGTTTTATACATGATCCAGATGTGTTAAGATCCGTGGTTTTAAAAGGAGATTTGAAAACAAGAAGTTTTTATAAAAAACATGTTTGTGGAGGTTTGGAGCTGACCCTTGGGGTTTAGTCTCAATTTTGTTGGAAATATATAGTTACATGCTTGTAGATCTCCATGTTGATGGATTGGATCCCTTTTATATACTTGCGATGTAAAACTGTTTTACAGGTTTTCATAGTTGAACTATGGTTGGGTTTTGAAATGTTTATCCATAGATGTACCGTGGCAGTGGGTATTGTTGAGTTAGGCTTCCATTGCTCCTCGGTGTAAGTCCAGAAATGTGCGCAGCGTAGGTGCTCTATACCTTCAGGTTAGTCCCCGTAAATTGAGTGTGTGTGGGTGCTTTGTACTCTCGGGCTCAGGTCCCATAAATTAAGTAGTAGGTGCTTTGTACCTTCGGGCTCAAGTCCCGTAAATTGAGTGGTTTGGTTGCCTCCGTTAATGGCGTCGTTGTCGTGACTCCGTATAGAACTTGTCATTACTAAGCCTGTGGGTCTAGGGTAATGGACGAGAGTTTATAGTTGTTACCTTTGTCAGTGTGACAGAGTTGGTACATAGGATCACATTTTATCTCATCTCCTCGATTGTGTGACCCGAGCGGAGAACACTGTGTTTTACAGCTTTCCCTTAACTGTGGCATGATATCTGTTAGAATGATATGCATAGCTTCAAGGATGAGAATGGTGATTTTCAGATGGAATACTTATGGTTTTGAGAGGAAAATCTTTTTGGCTTTTGTGGTCGAGCTAGCTCCCACGCATAGCCTGCTTTACAACTTTACTGTCTATTTTCTATTGGGCGTCAGTTCACGGTGTGGGATTTTGCTGTAAAAACATTTTCAGGTGACCACGTGGAGTTGACCTAGAGGCTTGTGGTGATGGAGAGCTTGCTGTAATTTTTCTATTTTGGACATGTACTTTTACATGTAGTGCCTATTTCAGAAGGCTGATTTTGTACGCCTTGAGGCGACATATTTATTCATGTATGAGAATGCATGTTTACAATTTATGAGAGTTGAACTGTGGAGATTTTTATCCAAATGATGTATATTTTTGAGTTGATGGTTTTCCAACTACAAATCTTATTTACTCAAACGGTGTTTGGATGGGCTTTCGCGTGACCCTGGTGTTTAGGGCATGAAACATAGAGTTGTATTATGATTCTTGGTGAGGATTTAGATTAAAATATTCTCTACAACCTTTATGTTTAACACGAAAGCCAAAACCTAAGGAAACTAGGTGAAATACTTGACACAAACAAAAATGGTTTAGCACTTGCACAAAAAATTGGCCAAAAAAGTGTCTATGTTGGTCTCGATTTTGGGGCATCAAATCAAGTCAACGGTAGCCCATTTTTGGATATGTTCTAGTTTAACAAGTCCCCTACAAGTCTTATGAAGGGTGCTAAGGTAGTTGTTTGAAACAAGTTGGAGATATAAGCCATTTTGTAAAATAGGTTCTGTTAGTCGCCAAACCCTCAGCAGAATCGATTTTGGACAGAGAGTTTGAAATGGGTTTGAGGGTCTTTTCGGAGGTATCTAGGTCTAATATTTGGATAAAGATTATTTGAATATGTTACCCACAATATTCATGTAGACCACTTTTGGATTAGGTTACTAAAGTTAGGGGTTTTTGATCATACAAAAATATGTGACAAAAGCGTCTTTTAATGGCTGAACCACAACAAAGACTTTCAGAGTGTTGTTGACCTATCAAACCTCAATAATTTGGGCTTCTTGCTGGTGGGTAGATAGATATACATGTTATCTACAACTTGTATGTTATCTACTCACTCAAATGAGTTCAAACCAATTTTGGATGAAGGATAACACAAAAACCTAGGTACGAACTAAAGAACATGCTATGATCATGTTTCTACATTGAGTTATGATGTTCCAAAGATCAGCGCAGAAAGCTCAAAACTCAGGCCTATTTTGGTTTTAGCTTCTTAGCATCATGTGTGTAAGTTTTTTACCCATCTTCTTTGAATACATGTGTTGTACTTCAATATATCAATGTTCCAGAAGTCACGGAACCCATGAAAAAACTCATACCAACTCACAACTTCAACATTCATACCAAATAGTCCCAAAAATCTATGCATGACACTTTTATTTTTGAATTTTGATTCTTGATATTAGATTTGTGTTTGAGAATGGTGGGAGAGATATTTGATTTGTGTAAAATTAGAAATATTAGAGTCTCTCTTATGTTGTTGAGGATTACTTCTTGATGATGAAAACCACGGACTTAGCTTTTAAGCTCTCAACTCCGAGCTCCTTCTTCTTCCTCCTTTGTTCTTCCTTTCTTTCTTCATCTTTTCTTTGTTTTCTCTTTCTCTCTCTCTCTCTCTCTCTCTCTCTCACACACACACACACACACACACACACGTGTACACAGACACTATACCGAAATATAGAGAAGGGAAAAGGGAGGTTTAATTGCCTTTTTATAGAAAAAGTTGGTCGGTAAAGCTTATTTGAGAAGCTTCTTTAACCATGGGTTAGTTTGCTTTACCTTAGTTACTTTATACTAACTTGGGTTCATGAAACTTGGTTACCAAGTTTGGAACATTCTCCTAGGTCTAGCCACTTGAGTATATATATATATATCAAAATAATTTTCTTTATTTAATTGTAGGAGAAAATTCGAGTATTTTTACATAGGTTCGTTTCTTGACTTTTCGAGCTTAACTCTTGTTTTAAACAACTTAGACTTATAACTTTGAATTATTATCCTCAATGTTAGAGTTTTTAATATATGCTTGTGTGGTTCCCACTCTATCCCGGGTCTCAGGCTCGAAAAGGTTAATCGGGCCGATTCTTCTTACCGAATTTAGGTTCGAGATTTCGTTTCTTTTGGGATGTTATTTCTTTTCTATTCGTATCTTGAGTTCGGTTTATTACAATCTACCCTCCTTTAAAAAATTTCGTCCTCAAAATTTACATACCTTGCTCGAAGAGACGTGAATATTCTCATGATAAGCCTTTAAAGCTACAATTCAAACTATTAGTTTCTAACACACGATCCTATTCAACAATTCAAAATGCCATTAAAGGCTAACACTCACCCTTAAAATGAATAACAACTCAATGCCTTTGAAGACCAACCATCACCCTTATTAGGCTTTGCACAATACCTTTGTAGGACTTACACACACACTCTTACCGGGCTTACTTACACACACCCTTACAGGGAAAACTCTTTTAAATAAATCATAGGCTTCCATGGTGGTACCTTTAGGAACACACAGTCTCCCACTACAAACTCTAGGTCACTTCTCCGATTATCTGCATAACTCTTCTACCTGTCTTGCGATTGCTTCAATCTCTCTCAGATGAACTTAATTTTATCAATGGAAATTTGAACTATCTCGGGTCAATCAACTTCCTCTCTCCGACTTCTTTCCAACAAATTGGGCTTTGACATTTCCTGCTATACAACGCTTCGTAAGGGGCCATCTCTATGGTTAACTAAAAACTATTGTTATATGCGAACTCAATCAACGACAAATGTTCCTCCCAGTTTCTAGCAAAGTCTAGAATGCATGCTCTAAGCATATCTTCTATGGTCTGAATTGTCCTCTCCGGTTGATCGTCATTCTACTGATGGTAAGATGTGCTAAACTTTAGAGTAGTCCCTAACGCTTCCTGTAAGCTTGGTTAAAACTTGTATGTAAAACGTGGGTCTCTGTCCGATACTATAGAAAGTGGTACTCCGTGTAGCCTAACGATATCATCAATATAAAGCCATGCAAATCGATCGAAAGAATGCGTCATCTTTATTGGTAGGTAGTGAGTTGACTTCATCAACCTATCAACAATTTTCCAAATAGAATCATTCCCCTTGTGTTCGAGGGAATTTGGTTACGAAATCCACAGTAATATGTTCTCACTTCTACTCGGGTATAGGTAACGGTTGTAGTAATCCTGTCGGCCGTTGGTGTTCAATCTTAACTTGTTGGCATACTAAACATCTTGTCACGAAATTTGCTACGTCCTTCTTCATCCTACTCCACCAGTATCTTTCCTTTAAATCTCTATACAACTTCGTACTTCCTGAGTGCATAGTATATGTAAAGTTATGCGCTTCATCTAAGATTTGCCTCCTCAACTCCCCATTATTGGGCACATACAATATGTGACCGAACTACAATACGTCATCTCGAACTTTAAATTTTGTCTTCCCTTTAGCTGCTGCTTCTGCCCTTATCTTGTCTACTTGATTATTCGCTAATTGAGCTACTCGAATTTAATCTAATAAGGTTGGTCTTACGTTTAGAGTTGCTAATAGGCCTCCATTCTTTCCTATGGCAAGATGGGTTCTAAGCGTTCGTATTTTAGAAAAAATATCAGCTCGTACCACTCGTAGATGTGCTATTTTTCCCAATGATTTCCAACTTAGGGCATCTGCAACGACGTTAGCCTTCCCCGGATGACAGTGAATTATGCGGTCATAATCCTTAATTAACTCCATCCATCTCCATTGTCTCATGTTCAGCTCCTTCTGGGTGAAATTATACTTCAAGCTCTGATGATCCGTAAAGATCTCACAAGGGATGCCGTACAAATAATGTCTCCATATCTTGATCGCGAAGACGACTATGGCTAACTCTAGATCGTGGGTAGGGTAATTCTTTTCATGAGGTTTTGATTGTCTGGATGCATAGGCGATAACTTTCCCATGTTGCATCAAAATGCAACACAAACCTTGGTGTGACGCGTCGCTATAAGTAATAAAGCCCTCATTGTCTGATGAAAGGGTAAGCATAGGTGCTGACATCAGTTTAGACTTCAACTCTTGGAAACTTCATTTGTATTCGTCAGACCATTCAAACTTGACATTTTTCTGAGCCAACCGAGTCAAGGGTTTTGCAATTAGGAAAAAGTCCCAAATAAAACGCTGGTAGTTACCAACTAACCCCAAAAATATTCGTATCTCTGTCACACTAGTTAGCTTTTTCCAATTGACTATCGCTTCCACGTTCATTGAGTCCACTTATATTCCCTCTTCGGATATATCATGACCTAGATACACCACTCAAAACTACCAAAACTCACACTTTTTGAATTTTGCATGCAACTAGTGCTTCCACAGGATCTGCAAAGAAATCATCAAATGTTCCCTATGTTTCTCCTCACTCTGAGAGTATATTAAAATGTCATCTATGAACACAATCATGAATTGGTCTAGAAAGCTTCTAAACACCCGATCCATTAGGTCCATAAACGCAGCAGGCACATTCGTTAACCCAAAAGGCATCACCCAAAATTTATAATGCCCGTAACAGCTCCTAAAGGTAGTCTTGGGTACATCTGACTCTCACACTCTCAATTGATGGTATCCTGACCTCAAGTCTATCTTTGAGAACACTCTGACTCCTTACAGCTGGTCGAACAGGTTGTCTATCCTTGATAAAGGACATTTGTTCTTAACGGTCACCCTATTCAATTGTCGATAGCCGATACATATCCATAGCATTCCATCCTTCTTTTTCACGAATAGTACATGTGCCCCCCATGGTGAGACACTAGGTCGAATGAATCCTTTTTCTAATAACTCCTGTAATTGTTCCTTCAACTCTAGTAACTCAGCAGGTGATATTCTATAGGGTGGAATAGATATGGGCGTTGTGCCCATGTAGAGATTAACTGTAAACTCCACTTCTCGATCTCGGGGTAATCCTGGTAAATCATCTGAAAAAACATCTACAAATTCACAAATAACTGGTACATCTGAAAGCTTCTTTTCTTCCATCTCTACATCCATCACATGTGCAAAAAACCCCTGGCAACCCCTCTTCAACATTTTCGAAGCCTTAATAGCCGACACGATACGGATAGGTGTTCTACTATTATCCTCTTGGAAAATGAATTCCTCCTCCCTGGGTATCCTAAAGATTACTCTTTTTCTAAAACAGTCAAGCGACGCATGGTAGGATGACAACCAATCCATCCCAAGAATCAAATCAAACTCAGACATAACCAAAGGCATCAAATCTACCAACATCTCCTTATCTTCTGTCTTCAACACATAATCTTTATACACACTTTGAATTACCACTCTAGCTTTACGATCATGATGACTAATACCACCACTTGAACCTAATGTGCCACTAGGGCTAAACATAGCACATAGATTAAACGCTCCAAAGGTATATGCTTACCCATATGAACCCAGTCACAACCCTCATCATAACACAATATACATTCGCATCTTTCCTTCGCATACGTACCACTCACCCAACAATCCTTTCATCGAACAGTACTAACTCCTGATTCTAAAATCTCTTACCATCATCACTCCATCTCTTCACACATTCTCTGTCACATAACCGAACTAAGAACCACTTTCGCACTTTAACTATTTCATCTTATCTGCATTTTACCAAGACACTCGATTCACTCAAGGCCAATTACTAAAAAAAACCATACCCATTAATTCGTATAGTTTCACTTACGCTTCCACTATTCTCATTCAAACACTTATTCCTCCCACATACTCACACTAAGTTGATACGTAGCTCCATCGAAAACAACCTAATTATATCAACCCTCCGCTTCTTATACCTAAAGTCCACACATTTTCATGAGAAAATTCCTTCTCTGTACAAGCAACATTTATTCACCAATCTAAACAAGCTTGCCCTAACGGGTCACATCACGAAAGGTTTTCGAAAGTAACGTCCTAGCGACTCACACCGATACCACAGTAGAAATCGAATACCAGCTCCATAAGAGTTACACAGTCTAGATGTCAAACGAATATGAATTGATACTTAAGAACCTACCATATGAACAACTCGATCTGTCTAAAATGTGCACTCCACCCCTCAACCAAATTTTAGCTCAGCGAGACTAACTGTTTTCACAAACTCCTTGGTACTCAAATCCTTGAATTATTTAACTAAAGAGTTACTGGTCCTTCTGGCCCACATTGCAATTCATCTTGCGCTATGTTCACCCGTCTTGTGAAGTTATTCAATTAGAGAACTGTCATCCTTATTCTAATCAGAAACTTAGTCCCTTCTTAAACCTTCTACACCTTGTCTCCTCATCAGGTATAAGCTGGGTGGTATATCGTGAAAACTCTGTAAACTTCATCTCGAATTTTTTGCTATAATTATCCTTCCTTGTTCCAGGTCGATGGATTCTTGCTCCTTCTCATGCTTGTAGTTTATAGCCTTATATTGCTCATCGAACGCTTTCTCAAAATAATCCTAAGTGATTCTTTAGGGTACAAGACCTTCAACTCCTGGCACCAACATCTTTAGTAACCGCTCCATGGCTTCCACCAGTGGTACGCTTCTCCCCTAAACATAAAAGCTACGAGGTCAAACCTATTTTCTACATCTACCTGTAACCTATCCAGAATACAAAAGGCATCCTTCAACCAATTTTCTACTTCTGTGGGGCTAAGGGTTCTCGCGAACTCTTTTGCACCCAGGTCCTTAAATTATTTGATTAAGCAATTACTTTTCCTCTCTGCTTGCATTGTGATCCAACTCGCTTTCTGTTTGGTCAGTCTTGTGATCGCCTCTAACATCCTAGCAGTTAGGTCAGGTTCTACTAGTCCCACTTGCAGAGATTCTTCTTGTCGTGCCTCATTATACTATTTTGGGTTGAATGCCGCTCTGTCCGAGTTTCTCCATGCTCTTTCCTATCGTAGGAAAGATATGACTTAAGGCTCGACACAAGAATCAAACTTATAAACATGAGGATAAGAACAAACTGTCAACGAAAGGTTTCAATGGCACAAGGGTCATCCTCCTTAATATGATAACTCACTTAGACTTCGCAAACTGATAGCAACACAAGACCCCACCCGGGTTATTTCTCCAATCTGATAACTTGCTTAGACTTCCAATTAGGATCCTGCATCTACAAAACATGTTCCCTAAATAGACCTCAAAGCCAGTCAGTCAGATACCCAAAGGCAAGGTATGGCAACCCCAGGCCTAAATCACACTTCTCAAAAAATCACAAAATAACGCACTTAACCTACAGTACACCACAGACCACACTCTAACAAGTCTACAAAACTTATAACTTAAAGTTCTGATACCAAATGTAACACCCTGCTCCTATAAGGCACTATACCTGTAAGAGGGATGTGATCCTGCCGCAGACTGGTGGCTCAATAGAAAAACAAGAGATAATAATTTTAAGAGACCAAACAAGAACTTCTTAGCAACCATAACACCTTCATCTCAAAAGGGGTAAACATGAATCACTAGGGATCTACCATCTCAAGGGCATATATTACTTCTAAAACATCAAAAACATTCAAGTCTTATACATGAAGTTCTGCCAAAACTAAAAACTAAACAAAAGAAAAATTAGACCCAAATGATTCCGAACACCATATCCAAAACTACTCGACGACGCCTGTAGTGGACCAACTCCTAGCCATTCCTGGTATCTGCAACCACATAGGTTATAGGAGAGTGCACTTAGCATTATCATGAACAGAAAAGACAGTTACTTAGTTAAGGATAACTAAAAACTCATTCTAAAAATAGTTCATCACATTTTCTATAAAAACATAAAAACTGATGCATTTTCTTGAACATAAAATATCACACATCATACAGAACCTTCTAAGTACTGCAAATAGAAATATATTCCTAACTTAACCACCACAATTTAAAATGAATAATCACTTTCTCAAAACTAGACCCAAACCTCAACAGTGTCCAACTAGTCGTCAACCTCACGACCGGGAGTTTCGACGGTATCGTAACCTCAATTCGCAATGCACGGATAGCAACGTAATGGAATAAGGGCCACTCTCTACGAAGTACGAGTGGTATGAGCTAAAATCTGGGACTCAGCCTAAAAGCCTTTGAGGTAAAAACCCCCGCTTAACGGAAAACCTCCCCTAAAGAGATAAATGAAAAGTTCTTTTAAAAACACCACGCTTAACCGTAACCTCCCCTCGTAGCGGGATACAAAGGGCCCAAAACCCTTGTAACTTAGCACTTTGGAGCAACAACACAACATTGAAAAGTTCTTTTATAATGTCATCATGCTTGCTCAAAATATCAAGGATAGCACACTTAAATTAAAACACCACGGCTTTTGAAAACAACATGTTCATGCGATCATCAAACAGGTCATAGTTCAAAACATGCGCTTCAAAGTATTTTCATGCATCATTTATATAAACTCAAGTTCAAGATAATGGCTAACCACTCTCACATTATCTTATATGCATACGAACTGAGCCTTTATCAATGAGCTAAGCATGCTCCTCGGGTAACAAAACTTCCATACTGAGCAAGCAAACATGATGTAACCGTTAACACGGAGTTTTACCCCTCCTAAAACGTTGAGTAGTAAAATGATTCAGACCGTTGAATGTTTTCTTGATTTTTTGGACCATGGTTACATTCCTTTTAGGTTTAAGGGGTACTACGCACTTGTCCAATCCTTAACTTGTTTAAAGATTTAACTTTATCATTTATCACTCTCTTCCAATTATTAAATTTTAAAGTACCGCGGCATTTTGAGGTACTTAGACTTGGAGTTGAATTATGATTCTTGGTGGCGATATAGATTAAAATATTCTATATAACCTTTATGTTTAACACCAAATCCAAAACCTAAGGTAACTAGGTGAAAAACTTGACGCAAACAAAAAAGGTTCAGCACTTGCACAGAAAATTAGCCATAAAGGTGTCTCTGTCGGTCTCGATTTTAGTGCATCAAATCAAGTCAAAGCGAGCCCATTTTTGGATGTGTTCTAGTTTGATAAGTCCCCTACAAGTCTTATGAAGGGTGCTTTGGATAGTTATTTGAAACAAGTTGGAGATATAAGCTATTTTGTAAAATTGGTTCTGTTAGCCACCAAACCCTCAGTAGAGCCAATTTTGGACAGAGACTTTGAAATGGGTTTGATGGACTGTTTTGAGGTATCTAGGTCTATTTTTTTGGGTAAAATGTAGTTTCATATGTTATCTACAATATTCATGTAGAACACGTTTGGAGTAGGTCACTAAACATAGGGGTTTTTGGTCATACAAAAATATGTGATAGAACCGTCTTTTAATGGCTGAACCACTATAGAGACTGTCAGAGTGTTTTTTACCAATCAAATCTCAATATTTTTGGCTCATTGTTGGTGGTTAGATAGATATGCATGTTATTTACAACGTTAATATTTTGACCAAAGCTTGAATCTCATTCTAAACTATGATTTCCAGGTCTGCATTATTGGCTAGTCTAAAATCGACACACCTTGGTAGAATGCAATATCCCGAGTTTTACTCACTCAAATGTGTTCAAACCAATTTAGATGAAAGATAACACAAAAACCTAGGTATGTACATAAAGAACATGCTATGATCATTTTTCTAGATTGAGTTATGATGTTCCAAACATCAGGGCAGAAAGCTCAAAATGCTCAAAACTCAGGCCTATTTTTGTTCTGGCCTCTTAGCGTCATGTGTGTAAGTTTTTGACCCATTTTCTTTGTATACATGTGTTGTATTTCAATATATCAATGTTTTAGAGCTTATAAAAGTCATGGAGCCCATTGAAAAACTCATACCAACTCACAACTTCAACATTCATACAAAACAGTCCTATAAATCTAATCATGACTCCTTTATTTTTGAGTTTTGATTCTTGATCTTAGATTTGTGTTTGAGAATGGTGCGAGAGATGTTTGGTTTGTGTAAAATTAGAAGTATTAGAGTCACTCTTACCTTATTGAGGATTACTTCTTGATTATGAAAACCATGGACTTAGCTTTTAAGCTCTCAACTCCAAGCTCCTTCTTCTTCCTCCTTTCTTCTTTCTTTCTTTCTTCTTCTTTTGTTTCTTCTCTCTCTCTCTCTCTCTCTCTCTCTC
>JAUMHN010211790.1:0-20889 GCA_032360265.1 Heliamphora ciliata
GTTGATGCTACAGTTCGATTTTTAGAAGATTATCTAGATGTACCGGGATGACGTGTATTTGGCACGAGTTGCCCTCGATGTAAGTCCGAAAACGTGCGCAGCATAGGTACTTAGGTTCTTCGGGTTAGTCCCCGTAAATTGAGGCAGTTGGGTGCTTAGTTCCCTCGGGTGTCGTGCCCGTAAATTAACTGGTTCGTCGTGGTACTCCTTATAGAACTTGTGTGTATCTAACTGGTCCCATGATGTATGGGGATTAGATACTGGACAGGGGTCTATAGTTATTACCTCTATCCCCTTGTGATGGAGTCGGTATATAGGATCTTATTCTTCTTCTCTTTATCCATGATGGTACATTCCGTAAGGGAACAAGGTTTTGGTTGCTGTTTTTCTTTAACTGTGGAAAATATCTTTTATCTTTTCTCAGTGTGTGATACGAGTGGGAAAATGACGTTTTGCTTACTGTTTTTCTTTAACTGTAAAATGTGATTTTACATTGTTTAAATGCTTGGTTGTGAAGGAAAAACTATTTTGGGAGTCTGATGGGAAAACTTGGGTTTTATGATGTAAAATCTTTTGGCTTTGTGGTTGAGTTAGCACCCACTATATGATATGCATGATTTTGTGGATAGAAATGTGAAATTTTATGAAATAAAACCGTTTTGAGGCTCGGGTTAGCCTGATGGAAAACTGGTGGTTTTCAGGATGGAAAATCTTTTTTGTCCCTGTGGTTGAGCTTGTATGCTTATGATTGTATAACCTGCTTTACAACTTCATCGTCTGTTTCTATTGGGCTTCGGCTCACTGTGTGGGATTTTGTTGTAAAACCTTTTTCAGGTAAGCGCAGTCCTATAGGTTGACCCGGTGGTGCCCGGAGGTGGCTGATGACAAGACGTCTGTTTTTTCTTGATAGGTAGCTCATACATGTTGTATATATTTCATGTTTTCTTGTAACATGTTGTAAATCGCATACTATGATTATAGATGTATGCATGTTTTAATATTTTCGAGAGAACCTTGGGTTGGTTGTTGTTTTTCGTAGTTTCATACTACGTTTTTCGTTGTTGGGATCAACGGTTTATAAACGGGGTTTTCAAATGGTTTTTTCTTCACATAAACCTTTGTGCTTCGAGGTAAATTTTGGAACGGCCTAAGTTTCATTTAAAATGAAAAGATTTTCTTATTCAAAACTCGTATTTTGTTTTTAAAGGCTTAGCTTGGGAGGCTGTAACTGTAGTCTTTAGGCTACTCTTTTAAATCAATAAACCATCGGTAGTACGTTTTTACAAAGGTTTTGGCCGTGTTTGGTCTTCTGGTTTTAAATCCCTTTTGTTTGGGCGATTTGGTGGTTATTCTGTGGCTTTTCGCGTGACCTGAAGTTTGGGGCGTGACACGAGTTGCCTTCGGTGTAAGTCTGAAAACATGCGCAGCGTAGGTACTCAGGTCCTTCGGGTTAGTCCCCGTAAATTGAGGCAGTTGGATGCTTAGTTCCCTCGGGTTGTTGCCCGTAAATTAAGCTTTACGTCGTGGTGCTTCGTATAGGACTTGTGTGTATCTAACCGGTTCCATGATGTATGGGGATTAGATACTGGATAGGGGTCTATCGTTGTTACCTCTGTCGTGTGATGGAGTCGGTACATAGGATCATATTCTTCTTCTTTTTTCATGATGGTACATTCTGTGAGGGAACGATATTTTGGTTACTGTTTTCCTTCAACTGTAAAATGTGCTTTGCATTGTATAAATGCTTAGTTGTGAAGGGAAAATTGTTTTGGTGGTTTGTCGAAAACGTGGGGTTTTATGACATAAAACCTTTTTTGGTTCTGTGGTTGAGTTCGCTCCCACTCTATATGATTGGATATTTCCTGGTTTACAGCTTTATCGTCTGTTTCTATTGGGCTTCGGCTCACGGGTGGGATTTTCTGTACAAAATCTTTTTCAGGTGATGATGTGGATGATGATCATGAGTAGCTCTGATGGTGCCCGTGGTGACGGAAGACTGTTATAGTTTTCCTTTTTGGTATGCTTGTTCCTGAAGGCAGGTTTTGTACGCCAAGGCGATATACTGTATGCATGTTGGATCTGTATGCCTTTGTTTATGAGAGATATCTTTTGTTGGGTATTATATTGTTTTCAACAGGCAGTTTTGAATAAATAAGAACTTGTATTTTCATAAAAACCAGTGTTTGGTGGATTTTCACGTGACCCTAGGTTTTGGGGCGTGACAAATTGGTATCAGAGCTCTGGGTTCGAATACCCAAGATCCATGGAAAGAGAATTTATCAGCTGGTGAGGTTGATTGTATGCTTGCTTGCATGTGTTTAAACGTTAGTTTATAACATGTTAATAGCTTTCTGAGCATGCTCGTTGTGTATATGTGTGCATGCTCGTTGTGTATACGTGTTTATAACATGCTTATATTTAGGCTTCGCGCGTAATAAATTTTTTTATATGCTTTTATTTTTTATTTATAGTTAAATGTTTTAACGTTAGCTCAAATGAGCATACTTGTTTTTTTTTCATGTAAAAAATTAAAAAAATAAAAAATTTGATAAAAATTAGAAAAAGTTCAAATAAGGTGAAAAAAACCATTTTAAAGCATTATAAGGCACTTTTTTTTTCAAATTTTAGTGATTATTTTAAATTTCAGCCAAAACAGCTATACTTTTAAATTTATTTTATTATGAATAATAAAAATGTGAAAAATTTTAGAGTAAAAAAATTTTAAAAATTCAAAAAAGACTGAAAGAGCCACACACACAAAAAAAATGCAAAAAAAAAAAAATTATCCCAGATAGTACATTAGTTAAGAAAATTATACTTTTTTCCAAATCATTTCAATTAAATGAGTTTTAAAAGTATAATAATTTACTTTTTTACTAAAAATAAAAATAAAAATAAAAAGGTAAAAAAAAATATCCTAGATAGAATATTTCACTATACTCGTTTGAGCTAATGTTAAAATATTTCACTATAAAATTTAATATTTTTTTATCAAAATTAAAAACTTAAAAATAAAAATAAATTAAAAAATTAAATTTTATGTTTTTATTTTACTTATTTTTGTATTTAGTAATTTTTTCTTTTTCAATTAAAAATTTTTAAATAAGATTTTGTAATTAAATAAAAAACAAAAAACAAAAAGTATCAAAATACTATTTTTCCGTCCAAAAGTTAACAGAAGTTAACTTTTGGATCTAAGTGTTACAAAAATAAAAAAGTAATGGGGTGCAAAGATATTTCAGAGAATAGAGGGGATGACAGTAATATAACCCTTAAATACAGGAGGTGTAAGTGTAATTTACCCTACTTTATTTGTTTTCAACAACACATGTGTCGTGCAAAAATTGTACACTATAACATTTATCACATAGTTGACTAATACTAATGAGATTATGTTTGAGACCATCAACAAGAAGAATATTATCAATAGATAGGGAAGATTCCTTACCGACCTTACTTATACCAATAATTTTACCTTTCCCGTTGTCTCCAAAAGTAACATAACCTCCATCCTTAGGTGTTAAGGTTAAGAATTTAGTCTTGTCTCCCGTCATATGTCTTGAGTATCTACTATCCAAATACCATATTTCTTTTAATGATGAGGATTTCAAACATACTTACAAAATAGTTCAAGTGATTTTCTTTGGTACTCAAATCTTTTTGGATCCTATAGGAATAGTGTCTTTTACTTTCCAAATCATTTTTTAGACACCATTATTTCTCTTTAGTGGGCAATCAAATTTAATGTGTCCCTTTCTTTTGCATTGAAAACATATTACATTCTCATATACATTTTTTGAAAATAAATTTGAAAAGCTCTTTGATTCTTTTACAAAATAATTTTTAGATTTAAGTTTTACTTCTCTATTGTAACCAATTCCTTCTTTATTCAATTATTTTCTTTGTATTCCTAATAGTTTTTCAAAATTCTCTT
The DNA here is from genome assembly GCA_032360265.1 of Heliamphora ciliata. Lineage (NCBI taxonomy): Eukaryota > Viridiplantae > Streptophyta > Magnoliopsida > Ericales > Sarraceniaceae > Heliamphora > Heliamphora ciliata. Next base: position 3,935 of record JAUMHN010211790.1, read on the forward strand.
TTCTATTAGTGAATTTGTAGATGATTTTTGAATATTCTTCTACTTTTCTTTTTAGTTCACAAGATATATCATTTTCAATATTTTTACCCTTTAAGTTAATGAGTTTTTTTCTTAACATATCATTTTCTTTTGTTAAATTTAAAATCTCATTTTTCGAAATTTTTGTTAATTTATCAAATTTAACCTTTAAGATAAGTTTTTCTTTTTCTAAAGATTCAATTTGTAAACCATGCTCTTTAGACATGTTTTCTTTTTTATTTTTTGCATTTTCATTTGAAAGTTTTAATTTCTCAATTTCTTTAGAGAAAATTTTATTTTTATTTTTTAATTTTACATTTTTCTTTTCTAATTTTAAAATATTTTTATGTAAGTTAAATATTTTATTTTTAAGTTTATCATATGATGGCATAGAGTTAGAGGAACTAAAATCATTGCAAGAATTTGAATGGGAGCTTACCTCTTCGTCTATACTAGCCATCAAGTAGAAATTGGCTATTTCTTCATCGCTTGAGCTAGTGCTTGACTCGTTTGAATCTGAGTCATCCTACGTGGTTGTTTTCATTGCTTTTTTTTTCTTCTTTGAGTCCTTTTTGAGTAAAAGACATTGTGGCCAGATGTGCATAGTCTTGTTGCAATTGTAGCAGATAAGTGGTTCCTTTTTGAAGTCTCATTTGCTTGAATCTCCTTTATCAAATTTTGTGCCTCGGAATCGTCTTAAGAGCTTTTTGTCTCTTTTGAAGAATTTGCCGAATCTTCTTGTGATGAGGGCCATGTCATCATCATTGATCTCTTCATCTTGATCACTAGAGCTTTCTTTTGAAGCCTCGAGGGCAATGGACTTTTTGATCTTGCTTTTTTCGTTGACTCTTTCATTTATCTTGAGCTCGTATGTCAATAATGAGCCAATTAGTTCATCCAAGGTCATTTATCTTGAGCTCGTATGTCACCAGTGAGCCAATTTGTTTATTTGCAGTTGCTTCATATCATTTTTATTCATTTCTTTTACTAATTTAGGAACTTCTTTACCTTCTACGGTTTTAGTGGCAATGAAGTTACCTTGCACGATTACTCTCCAAGCCCTCCAATCCATAGTTTGAATAAATATTCTCATTCTTTGGTTCCAAAAGGTGTAGTTAACACCACAGAAGTTTAGAGGCCGTGTGGAGGACATACCTTCTTCAAAAGGGGATACACCAATACCTGCCACAGATCGTTTTCACAAAAACTTGTTAAGAATAATGTGATTAGTTCTGATACCTATTGATAGTTTGTGTGTAATCCCAAGAGGGGGGGGGGGGGAGGGGGGTGAATTGGATATTAAAATTTTTTTTGTTTAAATATTCAAATACAAGTATATGTTTTTTAATATACAAGTATATATTCAAGTAAAGTTACTTGTTTGAAGATTAAATCACAAGTAAATTTGATTGATCTTACAAACAAATACTTTTTGTTAAAAGATTTAAGTACAAGTATAGATTTTAATTTACAATATTAAAAACTTCTTGTTAACCAAAATCAATACTTTTCTTGTTAAAATCCAAATATAGCTTTCAATTTTAATTTGCAAGTAAACTTTCAAATATAGCTTTTTGATAAACAATTAAAGTACAAGAATATTTCAATTGACAATATTTCTTGCAAAGTGAAATCACACGATTCAAAACTTTCTAATTTTAAAAAGATTAATGATATAATTAATGATTTATATATAGAATGATTCAAGTGCAAATATATGTGATGTAAAGACAAGCAATAATATAATAAGGTAAATAAAAGATAAACATGTGAGAAGAACGACACCACGATTTTTACAAAGTTCAGCGTAACGGCCTACGCCCTTGCCTCAAGCCAACCGCGATGAGGATTTCTCACTATCACTCATTCAATAGGCGGAGTAGACTCTCTTCTTAGTCTAGGCGGAGTAGTCTCTCATGAGAATGTACCATTCTCAAGCAATCCAATCCTTGTAGGTGGATTAGGCTCTTTTGATAAACGACTTTCTCAAATAGAATAGAATGACAAGAAGAAGTACAAAGGAATGCTCCTACAATAAGCAGATGAGTATAAAAAATGAAAGCTCTAACTCACTTCTCAAGGAATATAACAATGAAACTTAAAGAGAAATCTAAATTTTTTTCTCTAAAAAATATGAATAAAAAACTCAAAAATTTAAGCACAAATGGGAGTGTATAAGAGAGAATTGTTTGTGTGGCTTTGAATGAATAAAACAAGAGCTCAATGGCTCTATTTATAGGCCTCAATTCTGAACTAGCCGTTGGGCTATGTATGAAAATGTCAAACTAGCCGTTTCAGCCCAAAGTTTAAAATTAAGCATGTTCAGTTGACTGGATAAACTAGTTCGATCGACTGGACCAGCCTTCAGTCGACTGGACCTCAAGGGCCAGTCGACTGAATTATTTTAGATCTGAAATTCAATTTTGGCAGTTCAGTCAATCGACTGGATGTAAGGCATCAGTCGATTGGATTGTTAAAAATTTAGATTTTTATTTTTTCAAAAAGATTTTAATCATTTTGATATTTAAAAAAATATTTTAAAAGTATTTTCGGAATCCTATGAGCTTCAAAAGATATATCCATAGATCCTTAAATAATACAAACAAGTTTCAAGTTTTTTTTTGGATAGGTAAATAAATATTATACCAAAAAAAAGAGTTTATAATGAAGAACAGAAACCACAACCTAGCCAAAAAAAAAAAATCCTCTCACAACGCGAGAGACTAGGGAGGATCGTAGCAACATAATTCCACACGTCTCAAAAGAGACAATTGCAAAAACACAATAGCAACCGAAGTCAAAAGAGAAAACTCCCAACAACTAAAAACTACCTAAAATTACCAAAGATCTTTTTTTCGATTAATCAAAAGATGTCTGATCTTTTGGTCTAGCTTCCTTTTGTTCTCCTCCCCGGATGCTAAATTTGAATTATCTTTCCCTGTGATTTTTATCTTATCACCCTCTTTACTTGGGAAAAGGGTCTTCATGGTAGACACAGTTGGAGAAGGTGTAAAATTATCAACACTTCATTCATCTTCACGGATATCTTCTCCCTTGAGCTCACAGAACGAAAGATTATAAAAAATATTTGAAGATCTCGAAATGGTAGAAATGAAAGGCTCACCAAGCTTCCTCGATGGTTGAGCGTCGATTGCTTTCCCATGAGAAACTTGATTCGCATTTTTCTTTTTTTTCTCCACATCAATCCATTCCTCATTTGAGTTTTTGTTGTCATTCTCAGCTTTTCTCCTCCAAATCTATTTAGAAAAAGTTATGCCATCTTGCGCATTCACACAATTATTAATATTGTGACCGAATATATTACATTTAGTGCATCTTAAAGGAACCCAAGAAGTTTTCACCCGAATAACATAAGGATCTCCATATCCTAAATTTATAGAAAATAATTTTGGAATCTCTTTCTTAGCTTGTACCTCAATGCAAATTCAAACAAATGTGAGCCTACTACGAGAGTGCGTCAAATCATCCACATACAAAGGCTTCCCAAGAATACTTGCCAAGTATCCTATCCCCTCTTCTGTCCACAATTCAAGGGGAACAATATATAAATTTACCCACAAAGGAGAGAGATATACCTGCCTCCCATTTTTTCAGCACCACATATCTCCCTCTACAATGGTATGGACCATTCTCAAGAATCTCATCAATTTTAAATTTAAAGATAATGTATCCATTTTCAATAGATATTACATCTTTAATAGTATCTTTTCATATTCTTTATGACCAAGCTTTGATATAATGAAAAGACACTCTCTTATCAAAGAAATAACCAACCAAAGCATGATCCCAAAGAGAAAGGCCTAGCTTAGATATATCCAAAGGAATAGCATACACGCCCTCCACCATAGGGTCTATATCGTACTTCTTGATTCGATGTCTTGATTTAGCAATTGATTCTTTTTCACAAACAATAGATGACCAAGAGGAAGGCACAGTATCTTTAACCAAAGTTACTCAACACTTATTAGGTTCTTGGGAGGAAAGGATTAACGGAGTGCAATTCCCCCCATTCATCACACTGCCACTTTTATCTATCAACACTTCATTGGCATCAAAACCCAGCAAGTGAATGTCTCTACCTTGGCCAGGAGAACAAATCTTAGAGAAAGGTACAAAAATGCTTTCTTTTCTCGAAGAATGGTCTACCATGAACCCGTCTTTAGTAGCTTTATTACTAGAACTCAAAATCAGCCATTCTTCATCATTCATCAAAGTTCTAATGGGAGTGTTCCAAGCATTAGGTTTCTTGACATTAGTATCTAACTGCGGGGAGTTAGAGATTCTGCACGAACAAGTACCCATACAAATACAATTATTTTCACACTCTTGTAGCCAAAGAGTGTAATTTGAAAATTTTCTTCATGGCTTTCACTTTATATCTTGGATTGTGCTAAGCATATATTTCCTATAAACAATCTCAATTTGCACAATTAAATATTTAGGTTTGTTTTCATCAAAATCGGTCATTGAAGCCGTGTTAGGTCAACAAACTCCCTTTCAAAAGAACTCTCCCTCACAAAGAACAATTTTTTTTTATTAGCAAGCCAAAAAGCCAAGTAGACTCCCCCTTAACCATCCCTTTAAGCCTAAGATTAAACTATCTCCCCCTTTTTTGTCACGAATTAGCAAACACAAAAAAAAGTAAGAAACAAGATTAAACAACAATTACAAATCCCATATACATTTTATATGTTTGAAATCATAGAGTTTAGTTAAATTGACTAAAAACACACACATATTTCAAGATAACCTATGTTCATGTGTAGGAATAAAATCAGAATAAATTTTATATGAAACAGTGTGTGTGTGATTTGAAACATTTCTAGACCTAAGATCAAGTTCTATATAAGATCTATATGGCTGAGTCAATTATTTATTTAAAATCAAGAAATTTACAAAGTCTAATCAGTTTTGACCTAATTCACTTTAAAAGCTAACTTCCCTTCATCTAAAGACTGCCAAATTTTTCTTTCTTTTTCTCTTTTCTTTTTCTTTTTTTTGTTTCTTTTGCTTTTTCTTTTTCATGCTTTCATTAGCGTCTTTCATACTAGTACGAACGAAAAGACAATATTTGCATAGGTAGCCATTTTCTCAAGTCAAACATACAGAAACAAAAGAATGAGGAAGTTTAGACATCAAGTTCTTGTGGGTCGCCACTCTACGGTCATTTTGTGAACAATCTTAGAAAACTAAAAAACAAGAAAGACCCTGTGAGACCCTGAAACTTTTCATTTTGAGTTGTTTTTATATACATGACATGTTTCTTTCAGTATATGAATAGCCTCGTGTAGACACCCCAATTTGACCCCGCCCAATCTTAGGTGAATTCGATGTTGAAAACAGGTGGAATTGTGCCTCAGTACGATCCTCGGGAAGTGATCTAAGCTCGGTATTTGAATCTGGAACCTTCAAACCAATGAAATTTTTGACGAACCATAGAAACTTATTGCTCAAGTAAGGCGATTGTCATGTTCATTGCAGCGACCCCCAATAGAATCTCTTGAAAACTCTAGCCAAATATGGCGACCGCCACTTTTGATTGTGGCGTCCTCCAGCTTGCATCATGGCAACCGCCATAGAATTTTGTGGAACCTTTCAAAAACATGGCAACCGCCAACTCCAAATAGCCTGACGTATCCAAAAAACGTGGCAGCATCTCTTTGGCTGAAAAACCCTATAAATACCGTACATTTGGTACATTTTCAAGGACATAAAATGAGTGAGAGGTTTTAAAAGTGAAGCTCTACTGAGACGTCGAGTAATTCCGAGTCCTGACGCCGAAACCCTACCGAGATACCAAGTCCCAAACCTCCAACACCTACGTTGAAGCCCTGCTTGGATCGCCACCCGAGGGTTGAGTCGTTGAAGCTCATTCCCAATTTGAGGATCCTTAAGCAATCCAGGTATCTCGCTTGGATCCCTGATCTTTCTAACCGTATTTTCTCTCTTTTGGGGTAATCGGGTTATATTTAATCTCAATTCATATATTTCTTTTATTTACATAGTTAATCTTGCTCTTCATTTACATTACTTCATTTAATTTAGTTGTTTTAATTTCTTCGTTTACACTTTTACACTAAAGCACATTGTCTTTTTCTTTAATTAATTCATCAAATTAGTGCTAACATGATTTAATGATATGACTAAATAATGTCGTTATCGTTATAATATAAGCACTTACATAAAAATGATTGTAATTATCAATATTACACCTATTCAATTCTAGTATTTCATTTTCTTTTCTTCTTATTTAGTTTAATTTATTTTATTAGCATCCTATTTCATTTTCTTTTCTTTTCTTGTAACTTTAATTTAGTGTTCAATTTTATTTTTTTAGCACGATATTTCTTTCCTAGCTCTTATTTCTTTTTTCTCAATAGTAGTGTAATTTTCTTCCATAACATTTATTTTATTCTTTATCATTAGCTTTATTCTTCTCATAATGTAGCATTTTAGTTTCTTTAATTTTATTATTAGCTTTAATTTCCTTATAAAGTTCTATTTAGTATTTCTTTTCTCTTAATATTTCCTTATAAAGTTCCATTTTCTTTTTTTTTTCTCTTTAAGACTTTATTTTCTTTTAGTATTTATTTTGTCTTTCTTTTTTTTTCTTTTCTTTTTCTTTTATTGAACTCCAAAAATCATAAAATGGTCTTTAGTTTAATTTTCATAATTTTCTTTTCTTATGTTTTCGTTTCAAATATAAATAGTCAAATTTTCTTTTGTTAATATTTTATTTTTCTAACCTCTTTTCATTTTTAGCATAAGCATCTTTTGTAACTTTCTTTTAGATTTTTTTTAATGCATCTTTTATTTTGCATGTTAATGTTAACGCATGTTTTGGTTTTTTTACTTGAAAGCATATTTTAGAATAATTTAGTTTATCTTTTGTGACAAACCATATTTAGGCAATTTTAAGCATCTTTTGGCATATTTATGCTCTTTTAATTTGAACCATACTAGTTTAGGTTATTTGGATGAAATTGCAAGTGTTCCATATATCCTTTAGTTAGAAATTGTATGCCGTAGGATTTAGAATTTTATCCCTTTTATTTGTTCTAATTTGGCATTCTATATACGTATATTATGTATTTTTCATATTTAATTTTGGAAGTTCTCTTTTTGCCTCCATTTTATTTATTTGCATGCATTTGAGAAATTCTATTAAAAGAACTAATGATAATTAGTAGAGGCCAACCTTATAGTTGGACGAACATGGTGCCTAACACCTTCCTCGATTCGTAGCTTAGCCCCCGAACCTCATTTTTCTCTAGTTAAACGTTTTTAAGATCAGTAGCTATTTTTTTTATTTTTCTTAGTTTTTCTTAAAAACTAAGTGGCGACTCTATTTTCAACAAAAAAGAGTTTTCAAAGATTGGTTTTTAAGGTGTTGAAATGGTTTTTCTTAAAATATCTTTGGATTCCCTTATTTTTGAAACATTTTTTCAAAACAATCCCTAAATCTCAACGCCACAGTATTTTCTGGTGACTTTGCTGTGGATTGGTTTCTAAAACCAAATAAGAGGGCTAGACTTGAAAGCATCATTGGTTCGTAATAAGAATATCTCATTTGTATTTATGCATGCATATGTATTGTTCTTCACACCCCTCCTGCTTGGTCGACCTGACGTCCTGAACGTACATCCGTTTCAGGGATTGTTGGGAAGGCGGGCAACCCTTACTAACTGTACGCTATTATAGGTGCTGTAAAAGAGTTCGGGGGTATTGTTTAACCATGTCCTGCATGGGAGATATATACCCGGCTATATTCAGAAGGTACCTTATTCAATTGACCAAAATCAGCCTTTTGCATGTAGTAAACTTATAACCGCCCATTAGGTGCTACTAACCCTGGTAGGATTATGTGTTTTCTTTCATTGTATGTTTTGTTTGTGTATTGTTAGGATTGTTTTGTTTGGGCTTAAGCTAGTTCCTTTCCCAGGTTCGGCCTGGGTTTTTCGTTATCCTTTGATTAGGTTAGCTTTTTCTTCGAATTTTTACCTGGACTTTGTATTTCACCATGTTTGGTTCTTACGCCGTAATTTTCTTCTTGGGGTCCTGCTCGTGTTTCGTTTTAAAGCTTCTAGGGTAATTTCTTTCTCCTCTGGGCTCTTCCCAGGTCGTTGGTTTCCTCCCCCTTGACATAGGCTTGTTTCTTCTGAACCCTTGATATAGGCTCGTTTCTTCCAAACCCTCGACGTAGGCTCATTTCTTTCAAACCCTTGTATACCCGTGAGAGTTAGTTCTTTACCCTTATGCTGTCTATTTTTTCTTATAATTTTTTAGGTCGAACCAGTTCGGTCAGCCTAGCTCAGTGTCCTTAACGTTGTGCTTAGAATTTTTAGGTCGAACCAGTTCGGTCAGCATAGCTTTGTTTTCTTGCCAGAGTGCTGTTCGTTTTAGACAAACCTTCCCCCTAGAATTTAGTTGATCCCCTTTTCAACCATCATGCTGGTTTTTAGGTCATTCTGTTGTTATGCTGCCAATATGAGCCCGGCGGGGGCATTATTATAGCTTCCGTGGTCATCTGCTTATGATTTTCTATTTTGGGTATCAGAGAATTATGCTATCTGTCGTCGAAATGCTTGTCCGAAGAGTATTTAATACCAGTTGTTCTACTTTTGGGATCCAGGTTTCTTTGAGGTTTTACCATTCAAATCGGGAAAGCACAGTCAACACGAGTTTGGAAAAGATCAGTGACAGGTAGACTCTATAGGGTGTTGAAATAGCCAACTAAGTCATCTAAAATGGCAGAAAATGAGGTGAATCTGGCAGCCCTAATGAGGGCGATTACTGATATATAGAGAGCCATAGAGCAACAAACCCAGGCTCAAGTGCAATGTCAGGCACAAATTTGGGCAATTCAGGCTTGTATCCCTATTGTGAATGGACAATCGGATGACATAAATGAGAATGTCAAAGAATTTTGGGATCACAATCAAGTCCCCGATGGACCACAAGTTGTTCCACGACTACCACGGAATCCTCGTCAGGTGATAGTTGAGGAAGAAAACACCACGCAGTCTAAAGAATCTACACTAACTAAAAAGATCGACCGGATGGAAAAGGTCCTTAGAAAGGGCAAAGGGATTGAGGAATACATGTTAGATGTGGGAGGACTATGTTTATTCCTAGATGCTAAACTGTCGAAAAAGTTCAAAATGACGGATATTAAAAAAATTTGACGGAATTGAAGATCCCAGAATTCATCTCTGAATGTATGTTGGTACTCTGTCGCCAATGGGAATTGATGACCAGTTGAAGACTCAGCTCTTTCACCGATCTCTTTTTGGGATAGCCCAAAAATGGTTTCTCTCCCTTGATGTAGCCAAAACCAGAACTTTGGAAGATATAGCAACGGCCTTTATCAGCCAGTATAGTTATAATGTTCAACTGGACGTAACTACCCGAGAGCTTGAGACGACTCGACAAGAGAACTGGGAGTCTTTTGTTGACTTCCTGACCCGATGGATGGGTAAGGCTGCTAAGATGACAAACTGACCTTCTGAGAAAGAGCAAGTGAGGATAGTGGTGAAGAACCTGCAGTCTCCGTTGAAGCATCATCTAATCACACAGCCACTCTCCACATTCGAGCAGTTGTTTGATGCAGGGGTTCAGATAGAAGATGCAATCCAGTCTGGGGATATTAAAAAAGTAGAGCCAAGCCAGAAACCCAGGAGGACCTTCCCCACAAATAACCAAAACCAATCTGCTGCCACCAACCTTGTGTCTCGTTCAAATAAGGTAAACTTGCTGAACCCATCCTCTTTTACCCAGCAATCCAACAACGCTCAACAGTCAGATAACAGTCAACAGCAACAAAGGCCAAGAAGGGTGTTCACTCCCCTCAACATTTCATTATCCACCGCTCTGAATCGACTCGTCGAGAAAGGGCTCATCAAGCTATTGGACTCCATGCCTGTTCCTAATCCCGTACTGCCAAGGTTTAATGCTTCTCAATACTACACATTCCACCAAAGTCATGGGCACCTAACTGATAAATGTGTGAGGCTCCGACATGAGATCTAAAACCTCATTAACAACAAGGAGATCCCACCACCATCTGCCACCCCAAAATCGAATGTCACTACTAACCCACTACCGAATCATGCCAGGAAGCCTGGGGTAAATTACATGTCTCTGGGGGAATCAAAGGACCCGAGTCAGCACATCTATTCAACTTACCTACCACACCCTCGTGTTTCAGTAACTGAGGATCAGACAACATGCTCATTCATGATGGTTAGAGGTAGTCGAGACAGGATGGAAGAATGGAATGATAATGCCTAGGAATGGTATCAACCGATAATCTTAATCTTTAAACAAGAGGAAGAGCACAACGAAGAGGATGATTGGCCTTTGGATTACCCAACCCGACCATATGAGTTTGGTCACGTGCTTGACGGCATTATCCTTCCCCGACTTTTTGAGGAAGAAGTATATGTGGATGAAATGAAGTCCTACTGGCTAGTAAGGGTTGTATTAAAATCAAACGGAGCAGAGTGGATATATTTTTGGGCTAATCGGGAACAGCAAGTGAATTTTATTAAAGAGGACATATGGGAGAAAATTTATAATACATGGGCTAATAAAGATCACGAGAAAAGGAGGGAAAGGGCATCCGTTAGTGACCTAAATGATTTGTGGGCGTTTGAAAGCCCTCTGCACGTAGACGAAGTGAGACAGACTGATAATGTGACGCCGGGATTATGGGATCTCGAAGACGACGTGGAACACCTAACTAGAAGTTGATGACATTTTAAGCCAGCTCAGCTAGAGAAAGAACAGCTAATTGGAAAAGGAAAAGAGACAGAGCAAGAGGAGGAGGAGGATGTTGTATTGAGATAGTTGAAAAAGACGCAGGCCAGCATCAGTATCTAGGGCTTATTGATGGCTTCACATAAGCATAGATAAGCTATTTTGAGGGTGATGAACAAGGCCAGTGTCTCGATAGATGCCACCCCCGAGCAACTTATTGGGCTTATTCTGCCAACAGCTGAACCAAAAGTCATTTTCTTTTCTGATAAGGATTTACCCGCTGAAGGAAAAAGTCACAACAAGCCGCTACACATCACTGTCAAGTGCCTAGAAAAGTGGGTCCTGGTAACCCTTATTGATAATGGGTCTGCCTTGAACATTTACCCATTGAGAACGGCCGTCTGCTTAAGGATGAGGCCAGACCAGTTCACTCTCTGTAATCAAGGGGTGCGAGCCTATGACAACACAAGAAGGGATGTACTAGGACTTGTGTCATTTGCCGTTTCAATAGGACCTCTGGAGACATCAGTTGAGTTTCACGTGCTAGACGTGCCGGCCTCCTTCAATCTACTGCTGGGTAGGCCATGGCTGCATGACCCGAATGTCCAGGCGGTACCATTTACCCTTCACCAAAAACTAAAATTGATAAAGAACGGAGCAGTTTTGACTATTCACGGAGAAGACAACATTCATCCCCCAAGAGGAGGAGAGGGCACAACTCTGTTGGAAGTTTAGCATAGTGAAGATGATGTGTTTCTCAGTGGTTTCCAATTTGATGAAGAACAGGTTGTCCAGATACTGATGAATGAAGAAGAAAGGTATGTCAACCCATGGGCTGTAACAATGATAAGAAAAATATCCTTTTTCCCGGGCATAGGATTAGGGCGTAAACTGTAAGGTATCCCAGAACCCATTCAGGTATCGCCACTTCGCACTATTTTGGTCTTGGGTATAAACCAACGAAAGAAGATCTGGAAGGGCCTAGAAGGGGATGAAAGGCCAATTATTCTAGGACGCTCAATGGGTACTTCGTTAAGGAAGGGGAAGATTTCCCGTGTTGCAGTTTTTCAGAACCATGGATCGACGAAGAAACCAATCAAAAGCTGCCAGGGTTGGAAATCTTTTTCAGCCACCAGCTGTCTTACACGGAAGAGGAAGAATCAGTGGAAGGAGAGAAGGAAGAAAAGAAGGTTCAGGAAGAAGATTGAGCCGACAAACTCGACGGTACCAACCTGGGAGTCCTGTTCAATGAGAAGATGGCTCAGCTGCGTATAACTGAATCAGACTACTTCATGATGGGCTTCAATGCACCGGCAGACTATACCAAGCTCATCGTCGACGTGGCTGCAAAAGAAGTTAAAAACTGGACCCTCGAGTCTTGTAATGTGCAGGTCGTCTATCCCGAGTCCAAGTTTGAGTTGGAGCCTGTAGTCGAGGGCACATCTGTTGATGCTCCTCTCCCTGCTTTTACCATTGAGTTTGTAATCCCCTCTGTTTTTAATGAAATGAACAAAATTTTTGGTTACTCGTCTTTGTTTGATTTATTTCATACACTTTCTGACGATCTTGAATTCGACGGGGATATCTCCAAAGAAATAAAACTTTTAATAAAAAGAGAAGAAGAAATGCGTGCCTAACCAAAAATTGAAGAAACTTTATCAATAAATCTGGGTAATGAAACTAACCCGCACAATGTTCAAATTGGTTCTTCTTTATCCATAGTTGAACAAGAACAATTAATAACTTTATTAGAAGAATTTAAAGATGTGTTTGCATGGACTTACGAGGATATGCCTGGAATTGAACCTGACATTGTCCAACACCATATCCCTTTATATCCTGATGCTAAACTGGTCAAACAAAAATTAAGACAGATCCGACCAGAATGGGCTTTGAAGATCAAAGAAGAAGTTGCCAAACAGATCAATGCTGGATTCTTGATAGTAACTGAGTATCTGAAATGGGTAGCCAACATCGTGCCAGAAGGACGACCGTATCTGGGTCTGCATGGATTTTTGAGATCTCAACAAGGCTAGCCCAAAGGATAATTTTTCGCTGCCACACATTGATGTCTTGGTAGACAGTACAGCAGGGCACGCCCTGTTGTTATTCATGGATGGCTTCTCTAGATATAACCAGATTCTGATGGATCCCGATGATAGAGAAAAGACGACCTTCACCATGCCTTGGGGCACCTATCGTTATCGTGTAATGCCGTTTGGTTTGAAGAATGCAGGGGCAACCTATCAAAGGACTGCCACTACTTTACTGGATGACATGATACATAAGGAGGTCGAAGTGTATGTGGATGGCACGATAGTCAAGTCCAAGGATCAAAATGGTCACATCATAGCACTGCGAAAATTCTTCGAAAGGATTTGGAAGTACAAGATGCAGCATAACCCACAGAAATGTGCCTTTGGGGTCACTGCCAGAAAGATGCTTGGATTTATGATCACTCAGGGAGGCATTTAAGTCGATCCTTCAAAGATCTAGGCAATCTTGTAAATACCACCTCCGAAGACCGAGCGAGAAGTCAAGGGCTTTCTAGGTAAGATTCAGTTCATCAGCTGTTTCATCGTAAAATTGACAACTACCAGTGAGCCGCTCTTCCATCTGCTGAAGAGAGGAGTCAAGTTTGAATGGGATCAAAAATTTCAAGACGCCTATGATACCGTACGACAGTACTTATAGAATCCACCTATTCTAACTCCTCCCGAATCTGATAGGCCACTGATCCTCTATTTGTCAGTGACTGATTCAGCTATGGGATGTATGCTGGCGCAAGAAGGTGAAACTGGAATTGAAAAGGCCGTCTACTACTTAAGAAAGAAGATGACAGGGTTAGAAATATGGTACACACCATTGGAGAAGACATGTTGGGCCTTGGTTTGGGCTTCCCAAAAATTGAGGCACTACATGTTGTCTTTCACAGTGAATTTCATCTCCCGGATGGACCCGTTGAAGTATCTGTTTGAAAAGAATTCACTGACATGAAGGTTGGCTCGATGGTTGCTGCTGTTATCAGAATTTGATCTTCAGTATATCACCCGGAAGTCAGTCAAGTGCAGAATTCATACAAAAGAATGCATGGTTTGGGATAAACGAGAAAAGAATTCATAAGGATGAAGTTGCGAAATTTTAATGGTGTTTCTCGGGGTGATATCTAAAGCTTCTCCTGGTGCGTACTCCTATCTACCCCCTTAAAATAAGATAACTCGTTGCATGAATTTCCAATCTTCAATCTTGATGGTCATACCCATCCTTCGCATGTAGATTCCTTGCTGCTTTTGATCCTGGTAACGTCCCAACATGACTTACTATAAGACTTAGGCGTAGAAGATTTTAGTTCTTATAATGTATAGATGATAATTATTAGTAATACAACACATCCTACAGAGCTCCAACGCGACAGAATGCATGGTTTCCCATAACCCAAGGCCTGAAGGTTCACTAAACCTAAGCTCTGATACCAACTGTGACGCCCCGTCCTCCGGGCACGTCGGGACATACATAAATATAAATAAAGGGATATTCTAGCCATTCATTCATATTTATGTACGATAGTTAATACATCATAAAAGAGTTCTGAGCCGTTCAAAAGTACATAAGTATTACAGTTCCACCAAGAAATTTCAACAATTACACTAAACACGAGAAATCTGAATATAAAAACGAAAGCAGAAGCTTTAACTCCTCAGAATGCATCAGCTGGATTCATGTTCTCTTGGGACTCACCATGTTCTTCAAACTCTTCTTCTCCCCCTGAGATGACTTCCTACAAGAACTCCTCCTCACCTATGGCACGAATGACATGAGCCAAGGCCCATAATCAAAACACTCTAACCTTCTAACTAATCTCACAGCACAAAATTCACCGCAACACATACCACATAACACTTAGTACAGTTTATAGTTAAGGAGATAGACAAATTTATGACAGGATAGTAGATAAGTCAATAAACATGCGTATATGATATGCAGATGCCCAACCCAAAATACTCCCCGATAAGAAACAGGAATTCCACGTCGGGAATCACTAGAGTAGATTTTATTGGACAAATTGATCACCAAAGTCATCATCGCGCCTCGTTGCGAATGGTAACCGCATCACCTGACTTCATGCCAAAGCTGTTTTACTCAATGGCAACGGTGTGGGGGCCAGCCACCCAATTATTTAGCGACCCTTATCCGAGCCTGATAATTATGTGCGCACACAACCCACCTTAAGACTCGTGATGCTTTCGCCTGTGTCAACCCAAAGTCTAAGAGAATTCAAAAAACGTTCATATTATACAAAGTGAACCAAAATGAGGGGTTTAGGTCTGCCAAAATTGGGCTCTCTCCGACTTACCACCGCAGTGGAATTAAGTCAGCCGAATTAGGGCCTCCGAATTACCCAATGGGATTAGGTCAATCGAATAAGGCTATCTCCGAGTTACCACCGCAGTGGGATTAGGTCAGTCGAATTAGGCTATCTCCGATTTACCCAAAGCAAAATACCAAGATTAGGGATTTAGGACAGCCATAATTGGGCTATCTCCGAATTACCACCACAGTGGGATTAGGTCAATCGAATTAGGCTCTCTCTGACTTACCCAAAAATCCAAGCTATCGAAACCAGAATGCTAATGATGAACCGCTGGTACCCAACAATATTCATAAACCATTTCTGTAACACCAGGGATGCACCTAGGGTGTACAATCCATAATCATTTCCAACACCGGGGATGCACCCACGGTGTATAAACCAAAACATTTTCGAAAATGGCAACTAGAGACACCCTAGACTTAGAATCAATACAGCCCATCCCAACAACGGTTTACACAAATGGATTCTGATATGTCAGGATGCAAATGACAATGCTCATAATGTGTACCATTGATATCAAGTGCAACAATTCATAGTATGGCATCAACTAGCATGCCAAAGTTCAAGGTAAAACGCGTAAAGTATAAGGTACACGTATGTGAAGCACATACTACAATTCTCAAGAAATGATTCAATATAACAGAAAGGGTTCTAGATCATCATACATTCACTTGAAACACTAATTAACTAATTCAAAAAAGTCATCATATAGAAACTCGGGTCTCATGGAAAAAGGTGCTCGAATCACATTTAACAACTTTTAGGGCCAAAATCAAGTATTAAATTAATAGGGGCAACAAAGTTTTGGGGCATCTAGACTTGGAATTAAGTTATGATTTTTAAATACCGTTTAGATAAAAATATATCATACAATTCTCATGTTTAACACCAAGGTCAAATCTTAAGGCAATTGGGTGAACATTCATCTTAAGCAAAAACGGTTCAGCACTTACTCCAGATTTTTGCCCAAAATTATTCTTCTGTTGCTCTCGATTTTGGGGTATCAAATGAAATCCAAATGAGCCCATTTTTAGTATGTTCTACTTTAACATGTTCCCTACAATTTTCATGTTTAGATCTAAGGGTATTTGTTTGAAACAAGTTAAACTTTTTGGCCATTTTAAAAAGTAGGTTCTGTCAGCCGCCAAAACTCAGCAGGGCTAGTTTTTGACAGAGGGTTTAAAACGGTTTTGGGGTATCATCCCGAGGATTTAAGGTCTTCCTTTTGGTCAAAACTTAATTCAATATGTTAGCTACAAAGTTCATGTAGACCACTTTTGGAATAGGTCACTAAAAATAGGTGTTTTGGGCTAAATAAAAATATGTGACAGAATGTTCCTTAGAGGCTGCAATTCAACAGGGAATTTAAAAGGGGTTTTGACCTATTAAACCTCAATATATTGTTCTCATTTTTGGTGGGTAGATAGATATATATGTTACATACAACTTTCATGTTTTGACTAAGTTCGGATCTCATTCTAAACTAGGATTTCCAAGTCGGTAGTGTTGACTGGTCAGAAAATAATACACTTTGGTAAAATTGCAATATCTTGAGTCCTGGTTATGTAAATGAGTTGAAACCAACTTTGGATGAAAGCTAACACAAAAATATAACAATATAACTCTGGACATAAAAATAATACTTAGATCAATTTTCTACATTGAGTTATGGTATTTCAAATCTCAAGGAAGAAACATTAAAGTCCTTAAAAAATCAAGCCTCTTAGGGTTTAGGTCTTCTACTTGTGTCATGTCAAGTTTTTGTTCCATTTCTTTGCATGCTTGT
>JAUMHN010211895.1:0-20887 GCA_032360265.1 Heliamphora ciliata
ATTATGTTTTTTATTTGTTTTTTTTTTTTAAACTAAAGTGGTACAAAACTTTTAGGATTGAAAACTAAAAATGGAAGGGGAATTATTATGTGATTATTTAGGTGGAGAAATCAACGAAGAAGAAATTGAAGTTGAATTAGGAAAATGTAATGGTGAAAAAGACAATGTTGAGAAAAATAAAATTGAGAATCCTAAGGTGGGAATGAGATTTAATTATATTGATGAGATTTATGAATATTATTCGATGTATGCCAGACAAAGTGATTTTATAGTGTTCAATAGAAATTTAAAAAGAGGAGTCAATGGGGAGAAAAAATATCTTACACTTTCTTGTAATCATGTGGAAAAGCCAAGAATTAAAAGTACCAACCTAGTTAGGCTATGACCACAAACAAAAACAGAATGCAAAGATGGACTTAATGCAGTTATGTGTTCCAATGGAAGTTGGATGTTGAGTTCTTTAGTAGTTGACCACAATCATAAGATGAATCCAAAAAAGTTTCAATTTTTCAAGTCCAATAGAGTACTTCAACCGCATGTGAAAATGAGGCTTAAATTAAATGATATGGCTGGAATTAAAATGAACAAGAACTTTAATTCATTTGTGTTTCAAGCAGGTGGAGATGAGAATCTATTATTCTTGAAAATGGATTGTAGACATTATATTAAAAAAATTCGTCATTTACGGCTTGGGGAAGGAGATGCCAGTGCTATGCATAGCTAGTTTGCAAGAATGCAAACTTATAATTACAACTTCTATTATGCTATGGATTCAAGTGAAAATGGTTGATTACAAAATGTATTTTGGGCCTATGCAAATAGTAGGGCTACATTCAAGTAGTTTGGCGACGTAGTAACTTTTGACACTATGTATTTGGTCAATAAATATGACATGCCTTTTGCACCTTTTGTATGAGTGAATCATCATGGGCAATCTACCTTATTTGGGTGTGGACTCATCTCACATGAAGATACAGAGACATTTACATGACTATTCAAGACTTGGCTTACTTGTATGTCTAACTACCCTCCTGATGCAATAATAATGGATCAAGACAAAGCAATGAAGAAGGCCATTGAGACTGTTTTTCCTAATGCACGACATAGGTGGTGTTTGTGACATATCATGAAAAAGGTGCCAGAAAAATTGAGAGGGTACAAAGAATATGGAGCAATCAAATGTCGTATCAAAATGCAGTTTATGACTCCTTAACAAAAGAAGAATTTAAAGAAAATTGGTGGAGTTTCATTGAGAAGTATGAACTTGGTAGTAATAAATGATTAATTGGCTAGTATGACGAGAGGCAAAGACGGGTGCCTGCATTTGTAAAAGATATTTTCTCGGCAGGGATGCCAACCACTCAGCGAAGTGAAAATATGCACGCATTTTTTTTATGGCTATATCAACTCCAAAACTACATTAAAACAATTTGCGGAGCAATATAAAAATGCACTGGCAAAAAAAGTGGAGAATGAAAATGAAGCTGACTTTAGTTCTTTGAACTTGTACATTCCATGCATAAGTCGTTATGAGTTGGAGGAACAATTTCAGAGAGGTAACACTATTTCAAAATTTTGAAAGGTCCAATAAGAGTTGCTTGGAAGGATTTATTGCAACTTGTCTTTGTGTAATGAAAGTGATGACTTTTCTCAATATGAAGTCAAAGAAGACATATTACTTGGAGGAAGGAAAAAACGTGCAACTTTCAAAGTTTGTTTCAAGGAGAACAGTTGTGAAGCAAGTTGTAGTTGCTAGTTGTTTGAATTTCGAGGAATATTGTGTAGATATTGTATTATGGTATTCTTGGAAAAGGCAATTTATCGATTGCTTGATAAATATATTTTGACAAAATGGAGAAAAACTATGAAAAGAAGTCACACCAAAGTTCGAATCAATTTTGATAATTCATCTGTAAAACTTGAAGCACATCGTTATGACAATATGCGCAATGAGTTTGATGAGCTTGCAGAGTTGGCACAAAATTCTCAAGAAAGATATGAGAAGGTGTTGGCACAAGTACGTCAATTGAAAGAGGAGTTTATAGAAATGAAATTGTTTATGGAAGTAATACGTTTGTTGGTACATGTGTTCAAAATGATTCGATGTTTGCAATGTCAAAAGAGAGTGCAAAGATAGTTGATTCATTAGTTGAGCGTACAAAAAGGCATCCACCATATAAGCATCCACCATATAAGCGGAGGCAAAGCATAGTTGAAAAGGTTATTTAAAAGAAAATAGCACAAAAAAAGAAGAAGACAAAAATCACAATTAATGACATAAATTTAGATATGGTAATTGTAGACACGCTGATTTGACCTCGTCGAATCTTAAGCTTATCCAGGTGAATCTAATGATGAAAACCAAGTGGGATGATGTGCAAAGTCTCTAAACGATCGCTGTAAAATGATTCAATTCTAGTACTCCATGAAATCGAACTGCAAGATCACATCTTTCGAACCTTGAGACTACATCCTTCAAACCTTGCGACTTAATTGTTCACTGGCCCAAGTAATTGCACCCGCAACCTTTGAACTGTACGCATGCAAACTTCATTGTCGCGATCGTAATAAGAAACTTGTGGAAACTCTAATAAATCTCACGGCCGTAACCTTCAATGTTGCCACCGCAATCTTCAAAGCTTTCGACCGCAACCTCTTTGGTATCTTCTGAGCTTGGGATGTGTCGCCACCTCATTGGGTGGCATTTTTGATAAATACGTACCTTCGGTACTATTTTTAGAGGATAATTTTTTGAGCGTTGGTACTTTGTCGAATTGAAAAGAGAAAATACGATCTTAAGTACGCCAACATTCTGTTGTACTCCCGAGTCACACTTTGACCCATACTATTGCCAATTCTACTGCTCGAGTACTGGAATTTGAGCACTTCCCGAGGACGGGATAACTAATCGTCACATCTTATGACTTGAGGACACACCCGGATCATCGTATTTTAGGTATTATGTTGAATCCCCATCATTTCTCTCTCCATTTCCTACCCCCATGGAGGGGTCGGGTTAATTTTCGTATTTCAATTTATGATTTGCATGCTTATTCTTTAATGTGCCATCACTAGTTACATTGGTAGTATGCCTAATTCTAAAATGTTAGTTAGTATTAAATTATTCATGCTTTAATTACATTTTTATTTTTAAAATAATCATATTCATTAGGTTTTATTACTTTTAATTACATTTTTAGTATGCTTAATTTTAGGATTTTAGTTTCTATCGAAATTTTCATGTCTTAGTTGTGGTTTTGATTAGATTAAGTTTTAATTTCTTCTTCGATTATGTATTATATTTGACCTCCACATATCGCATGTTAGCACTATACGTACTGTTTACCACAATTTAGTAAAATAGTGCTTAATTCCTTGAGGTCACAACAATCAATGTTGCGCCCGAAATGTTCTAGCACTCACATCTTCGCGGTCGCAACAATGCTCCCCGTGCCTGCAACTTTTGACCCATTTGACTATGTGACCGCAATATCCAAATGTTACGGCCGCAACCTTTGTGTTGTTCCAATAACCTATTTTTGCTGTTTTAGTATTTTATGAAAAATATTTGACCTCCAATATGCAATCTGTGGTGTATTTCCAGCATAATTATGTTATGATTATATACTAAAAATTATAAATTTTATTTAGTTTTAGTATTTAATTTTATTTTTATAAAATTATTTTTTCATTTTATGAGAATCTTAATAGCATTATATGCAATATCATTTCTTCAAATGTTATGTATAGATGTCGTTTATTATGTACAGTATTTAATCTGATGTGCAGAGTATGGTTTAAACACAAAAAATCATATTATAGGTTCTTATAGAATATAAATTTTTGTTCACAGTTTAGATGAAATTAGACAAATCATCGGTACGATGGTAGTACAAAATTTTAGTAGGCTTATCTTGGTTATGGGAAACAGATAATAACATCATTTATTATTCCGACTTGCTGTGCTAGTACACTTAGTGTGTATTAAATAGGATCACTTTAGAATAATTAATTTTATACTGACTATATAAATTAATTCACACCCTAAAGTTATTATGAGTGCTTATGCTCTTAATCCTGAAATAATTATTATTTGCATATATTTAATATTCGTTATTTTGATTCATTAGAAGGTGCGATCTTTTATGGGTCTATAGTCCCAGTGAGTTGGATAGCGGTATTAATTATATGGTGAATATTAACAATTGAAAGAATTCACATCCCAATTTTTCAAAATTGACGATACCCCCTTAACGAAACTTATAAATTTTGACCGGACCAAACGTTGCAGGTGAATTTAATTATTCAGCAGTCAAATAAGTTAAGCGAAAGGGATTAAAGATTTTCAAAGATGCCGATTAAATTAAATTGTCAGTAATTACATTTAATTGGCAGGTATCGAGAATCTTAACGTGGGAGATGAGTTAAGCATTTAATAACAAGAGCTCAATGCAATTAGGTTTTGAGATTATGGCTAGAAGTGCAGTTATAGTTCTTTAGTGATATCAATTGTAATTTAATATTTTATGAAAATTGCAAAAATCACTGCAAGGTTTCATAATTACAAAAACCACTGAGAGGTTTGCATATTTGCAGAAACTGCTAGAAGGGTATCTGGGTCACACTAGAAATCTATTTCATAATTACTCCACAGGCATTTACTGTAGCTTATAAATATGCGGGTAGGATGAACCAAATTCATAAGTTATCTTTCAAGGTTAAGGTTGTCCAGATTCTACCGGTACCAGTTCTCGAAGGATCTAAACTCACACTATGTTCAGCAATCGCATCGAAAATACAGTAGAAGGTATGTTCAGAGCTTCAACTCGGAGAATCAAAGTTCGTAATTGAAGAAACGACCAAAAAGGTATTCATTTAAATTAACTGTAGTGGCACAAATTTTATTTTAATCGTTCGAAATCAAAAATTTTATCTGGAGCTTGTTTTGGCAATTTCCCGTGTAGTTTTTATTTTTTGAAAAATTATTTACAAATCAATGATCTTGACAGTTTGTCTCCTACAATTGGTATCAGAGCCGTTTTGATAATGTTTACGGTTAATCGAGGGGCCGAATAGATTTAAAACTATGCTAAATTTATTTTGCAAGTATTCTAATTCTAATTTTATGATCGTTATTATGTTCATGTTTGATTGAATGTATTAATGAACATTATAATTTAATTTTTAATTACGAGGGTTGATCGTGATAATTTAAACCTTTTTAGTTCGAATGTGAGCTTTCGGGAAATAGGTTTTCAATGTAAAATTTTTTATTTATTTTTAAATACTATTTAGAATATTTAAGAACGTATTTGAATATCCAAGAACACAAATAATAGGCAGCAACATAACCGGCAGCACTGGCGGTGGTTTTGGGTGGTTCGAGCCACGGATCGCGGTGATTTTTTTATAATTTTTGTGATAGGTTTTTTGGCAATATTTTTGCAGTTTTAGGCTTAAAAAATAGCAATAAAACAGTTTCTAAAAATACCAAAAAAAAAATAATGAAAAAATAGCCCGTCGACGGCGCCTTTGGCCACGACGGTTTGGGCCGTTTTTCGGTAATTTTTTTGGGTGTTTTTGAAATTATTTTTGGACAGATTTTTTAGGCATAATACAGCAATAAAATATACCTGAAAAATAGTCAAAAATTAGAGTAAAATAGCCACAAAAAACGAGGCAAAAGGCAGTGGTGGCAGCGACAAGCTGCAGTGGCAATGGGCTGTTTTTGGGGTCGTTTTTTGAGACTTTTCGAGACTGTTTTCTAGGAATTCTTTGGTATGATATATTGCTGAATATTAGTGCTAGAAATAGGAGAAAACGAGAGTCAAAACAACCACAAAACAAGGCTCAAACAAACAGCGGCAACAGTAGCAAGGGCGGTGGCGATGGGGGCTGTTTGGCCCTCATCGAAAGCTATTTTCGATGCGTTTTTTATTTTGATTTTTTAACAAAAAAATAGTATATTTCATAAGCTATTTTTCAAAAAAAAAACTAGGACAAAAATAGAGTTCAGGAGAGGCGGCAAAAGCTGCCAAAAACGACTACAGTAGAGTGGCGCTGACGGCGCCTGGTGTTGTTGTTGGTGGTGCTTGGTTCAAGGTCTTTTGGGGCAATTTTTTGATATGTATTGATCGAGATATGTTATATATCTATAACACTGCAATTGAATGGATCCTTATTCGATTCTAACAAGTATAAGCAGCTTTTTGTAGCGATTGAAAGACTGTAAGCTTATCTATACAAGAACTTGAAATTCGATATAGAATTGTACTTCAATTATAAAATCGAGTTATATTTATTTTGTTTATTTATTTATATAAACTGCGTGGATGATAAATATTGATTTTATATTTTCTGTTTAATTTAATTAATTCGAAAAAATTCGGTTTTAATTAATATTTTGTAAAAAAAATTAAAATTAAGTTTTTTTAATTAAAAGTTTTTAATTAAATAAAAAAATTTAGATCTTTTATTTTTTATAAAATAACACATTTAAGATGATTTTTTTAGTAAATCGGATAACTTGAAAAAGTATAAAAATTAATTTCGAATTTTGAATTAATTAAATAAAAAAGTATTTAATTTTAATAAATTATTATTTTTTTAAAAATATATATTGTAAAAATAAAATATTTGAATGCATTTATTCAATACCTTAGTTACAAAACAAAGAAAAATAGTGCATTCATTGGTAATTTTATTTATTACATATTAAAACACGAAAATATAGTTTGTTAAACCGAAATCTTTTGGATCGTGTGAACGGAAAGATGTTTTAGAATCTTTCGGATCATGTGATTTTTGAAATTAATAAATTTATTTTTATTAAATAGATTTTTGTAACCCTTAAAAATATTTTTAAAAATTAAGTGGGAGAGAAAATTTATTTGCAGATAAATCTTGCGATCTCCATCACCAGTTCGTAGATGATGTAATTAATTCTACGTATTGGCGGTAAGGCCTTTCTCCCCATCGGGCATAATTAATTGCGGTATCACCAGTACGAACCTCGTTCGGGAATACTTCTAGATAATTGTTAGTGTGGATCACTTCTCTATCTAAAAGATTCATTGCGAAGCAATTGATTCGGGATTAGGTGGTGGTTAACCCGTAACTATTAGTAATAGTATCATCTTCATCTGAGTCACTGCTATTATTTACTGGATCGAAACTATGTCAGCTATTTAATTTTACTTAGCATGGTCTATTGTCTAAATAGTAAAATTAATAAGAATTGATCTATCTAGACAAATGATAGATAGTAAACGTCCTCCCATCGAGGCATGCTATTCACAGAGTACCAGACTACTTGTGAACTTTTTTTAATGGTAGTGGGAACCAATTTTAAAATAAATTTAAAGTTTTGCTTGTCATAATTAACGGTTATTTTAATTATGTAATTATCTAGATTAAAATGGCTTTCAATCTACTCGCGACTATTCTCAAAGAAAACAAACTAACGAAACCAAACTATGTAAACTGAAAAAGGAACTTGGATATTATCTTAATTGTCGAGGATTATAGGTTTGTATTATCTTAAATTTGTCCACTAGTATTTGATGAGGGGGCGACCGAACAGAAAATCTGGGCTTATTAGAGTGGCAGAAAGTTGATCAGATGGCTTGCTGTTATATTTTCTCTTTAATGTCAAATGCATTACAGTATCAGTATCAGTCTGTGCCCAATGCTTATAACGTGATTATGAACCTCAAAGAAATGTTTGGGGGTCAAAATCGTGATGCTAGGCAGGTGGCCACGAAATCTCTGATGAATACAAGCATGATTGAAGGCACCCTAGTTAGGAATCATTTTCTGAAGATGATCAGTTTTCTGAATGAATTAAAGATCCTAGGAGCTGAGATTGATGAAAAAACCCAGGTCGATATCATACTCCAATCACTGTCTGATAGCTTTAAGCAGTTATGTTTAAATTTTTCCTTGAACAAGCTCAACTTTTCATTAGCAGAACTTCTTAAAGAACTTCAAGTAACCGAGGGTGTTCTTAGGAAGCCAGGTACTGTGCATATGGTTGAAAAAGATTTTTTCTTTAAGCTGAAAGGTAAGAAGAAGAAAAAGATTCAGAAACCAGAAGGCATAGGTCCAAAAGTAGCTAAGGGGCTAAAAGTTGATCTGAAAAAGCCAAGAGGCAAGTGCTATCACTGTAACTAATTTGGGCATTAGAAAAAGCAGTGTCCAATTTTTCTCAGTAAGAAAAACAAGTAAGGTAATTTCTGTTCACTAGTGGTTGAAACATATTTAGCAGTGTTATCTATCGGTACTTGGTGTGTAGATACAGGAGCCACTAATCATGTCTGTAATTCTTTGGAGAAGTTCCAAGAAATCAAGCAGCTTAGTAATAGAGAAATTTACCTACATATGGTAATAACACCAGGGTGACAGCAATTGTAATATGAGATGTCACTCTCAGCTATAGTAGAGATAGAATTTTAATTTTAAAATATTATTTTTATATACCTTTTATTAGAAGAAATTTAATTTCGGTTTAGGACAAATATTATGTTCATTTTAATGACTCTATGGTTATTAAGAAAAATAAATATTTTATTTGTTCTGGTACATTGGTGGATGATCTGTATGTTATATCTCATTTCTCTCATATACTGTAACTAATTGAATTGAATAATACGTCTAATTTACATATAAGAGAAATGATCATTCTTTAATGAACCAAACGTTTCTTTGGCATTTACGCTTGGGTCATAATAATCTAAAAAGGATAAATAGAGTGGTAGAAGATGGACCTTTGAGTTCATTGAAAGTAGAGGCACTTTCAGTCTGTGAGTCCTATTTAAAGGGTAAGATGACCAAAAGACCCTTCTCGGCCAAAGGCTATAGAACTAAAGAATCGTTGGAATTGGTTCACTCTGATGTATGTGGTCCTATGACTATCCGGGCTAGAGGTGGCTTTAAGTACTTCGTTAGTTTCATTGGCGACTACTTAAGTTATGGATACATTTACCCAATGCACCGTAAGCCTGAATGCTTTGAGAAATTCAAAAAATTCGAGGTAGAGGCGGAGAAGCATCTGGGTAAAAATATCAAATCAATATAATCCAACCGTGGTGGAGAGTACCTCTTTAGAGAGTTTAGAGACTACTTGTCGTCAAAGGAGATTTATCCCAGTTGACTATACCGAGCACTCCGCAGCAGAATAGTGTAGCAGAAAGAAGAAATAAGACTCTTATGGAGATGATAAGGTCGATGATGAGTTATTCGAAATTATCCGATTCGTTTTGGGGACTTGCATTAGAAACAACGACTTATATTCTGAACTTGGTACCCTTCTAAGTCAGTACCTTTTACTCCCACTAAATTATGGACCGGGCGCAAGCCTAGTCTAAGATAAATTCAGATTTGGGAGTGTCCAGCACATGTGCTGAAAAAAAATGTGGATAAGTTGGAACCGAGAACAGAAGTTTGTTTCTTTGTTGGGTATCCTAAGGGAAAGAAGGGTCATTCATTGTTAGCACCAATGCTTGATTTTTGGAAGATGATTATATTATAGAGCGCAGGTCCAAAAGTAAAATTGTTCTGAAAGAAATGAAAAAAAATACCAGCAGAACAGAAGAAGAATCACAAATCACTAATATTTCATTACCTCGTCGTAGTGGGAGGATTATCGTGGCAGGTGCAGATCCTAAACAGGGTGATACCATTAACATGTCAGACGAGCATGTGGGTAATAGTATACAGGGTTCAGATTCTGTACAGCACGTTACTGCTAGTACACAGACGCAGGTAATGCCTCGTTGTAGTAGGAGGGTTGTTCATCAACCTGATTGGTATATGTTCTTTGAAGAGTCTTTTGACAAGATCTTGGTAGAACTGGATACCGAACCCTATAACTACTATGAAGCACTCTAAAATAAAGATGCAAATCTTTAGCAAAAGGCTATGAATTCAGAGATAGAATCTATGTATTACAATCAGATCTGAGAACTTGTAAAACCACCAGAAGGGATAAAACCTATCGGATGTAAGTGGATCTATAAGAAGAAGAGAGAAGCAGACGGGAAGGTTGAAACCTTCAAAATTAAGTTTGTTGTAAAAGGGTTCACTCAAAAAGAAGGGATCGATTATGAGAAAACTTTTTCGCCGGTAGCCATGCTTAAGTTTATTCGGATTCTCTTATCCATTGCGGCTCATTTCGATTATAAAATTTGGCAAATTGATGTTAAGACAATTTTCTTTAATGGAAGTCTTAACGAGTGTATCTATATGGTACAACCAGACGGTTTCATAGTAAAGGGACATGAGCATATGCTGTGCAAGCTTAAGAGATCTATTTATGGATTTAAGCAGGTATCATGGTCTTAGAATATTCGATTTGATCAAACCATAAAGTCATATGATTTTGATCAAAATCCAGATGAGTTTTGTGTATATAAGAAGTGTGACAGAAGTGTGATGGTATTTCTAATACTTTATGTAGATGATATCTTGCTCATCAAAAATGATGTGAGGGTATTATCTTCAGTAAAAGTATAGTTATCTGAGCAGTTCAATATGAAGGACTTAGGAGAAGCCAATCACATCCTTGGGATCAAGCTTTTGCTATATCGAAAATAAAAGATGCTGGGCTTATTACAAACAAAGTATATCGATGACATCCTTACTCGTTTTAGCATGTAGAATTTCAAAAAAATGTTTCTCTCTTTGAGGTATAGAATCATTTTATCCAAGAATCAGTGTTCTAAGACACCTGATGAGATAGAAAAGATGAATGCGGTTCCTTATTTTTCGACAGTAGAAAGCTTAATGTATACTATACTTTGTACTAGACCTGACATCTGCTCTTTCGTTTGCATGGTTAGCAGATATCAGTTTAATCCAGAGCAAGAGCAGTGGACTGCGGTAAAGAATATAATCAAGTACCTAAAAAGAACTAGAGATTATATGTTAGTTTACCAGGCAGACAATCTAGTACCTTTAGAGTACACAGACTCGGATTTTTGTAAGTTTACCTCAGGATATGTGTTTACCATGGGAGGTGAAGCTATTAATTGGAGGAATATCAAGCAGTCCTGCATTGCTGATTCCATCATAAAGGCCGAATATATGGCAGTTTCTGAAGCAGCCAATGAGGTCATTTGGCTCAAGAACTTTCTATTGGATTTAGATGTGGTGCCTTCAGTTCAGTAAGCTATTACACTTTATTATGACAATAGCGGAATAGTTACAAACTCAGAGGAGCCAAGAGTCAAGCACATTGAGCGTAAGTATCTCCTGATACGAAAAATTGTACAGAGGGGTGCTGTTGGTATAACCAAGATTGCATTAGGGGACAAACCCTACAAGTGGATTTAATTTTCGGGATTAACGATACCCCCTTAAGGAAGCTTATAAGTTTTGACCGGGCCAAACCCTACAGGTGGATTTAATTATCCAACAGTCAAATGAGTTAAGTGAAAGGATTTAAGAAATTTTAAAGATACCAATTAAATTAATTTGTCAATAATTAAATTTAATTGGTGAGTATTGAAAATCTTAATATGAGGAGATGAGTTAAGCATTAATAACAAGAGCTCAATGCAATTAGGTCTTAAGATGATGGATAGAAGTACAGTTACAGTTCTTTAGTGGTATGAACTGTAATTTAGTATTTTATGAAAATTGTAAAAACTATTGCAAGATTTTCATAATTACAGAAACCGCTGAGATGTTTGCATATTTATAGAAACCGCTGGAATGGTATATGGGTCACACTAGAAGTCTATATCATAATTACTAAATAGGTTTCTGCTGTAGCCTATAAATATGCGGGTAAGCTGAACCAAATTCATAAGTTGTATTTCAAGACTAAGGTTGTACAGGTTCTATCGGTACCAGTTCTCGAAGTATCGTAGCCCACACTATGTTCGAGAATCGCATCGAAAATACTGTAGAAGGTCCGTTCAGATCTTTAACTCGGAGAATCAAAGTTCGTAGTTGAAGAAACGACCAAAAAGGTATTCATCTAAATTAACTATGGTGGCACGGGTTTTATTTTAATCGTTCGACATTAAAAAGTTTTATCTGGAACCTATTTCGGCGATTGCCAATCCAGTTTTTATTTTTTGAAAAATCGTTTACAAATCAATGAACTTGGTAGTTTGCCTCCTACAAATTAAGGCTTAGAAAATCTCTGGGTTCATTTTTCTTTTGTTTAAATTCATGTTATGTTTATCATGTATTGTCAGTGTTATGTTTTAGTATAATTAGAATTTGTTAGTTATGTGTTAGTAATTATACTTATCACATGCGGTTTGCACCATGTATCCTTTAGTTAGACTTTGTATGCCTCAGGACTTAGGATTTCTTATTATTCTTTATTTGATATTCTATATACCTATGCTATGCTATTTTCTTATTTGATTTCATGTGTTCTCTTTTTGCCATATTTTCTGTATTTACATACATTTGAAAAATATAATTAAAGAACCAATGATGATTAGTAGAGGCCAATCTTATGGTTGGGCGAACGGGGTGCTTAATATCTTTTTCGATTCGTACCTTAACCCCCGAATCCTTATTTTCTCTAATTAAACGTTTTAAAGATCAGTGGCTCATTTTTTGTTTTTCTTGATTTTTCTCAAAAACCTCATAGTGACTCCATTTTTTCAGCAAAAAAGGTTTTCAAAATCTTTTGGTTTTAAGGTGTTAAAATGTTTTCAACATAACTCTTGAATTTCTTATTTTTTTGAAAAAAACCCAAAACTTCGGTGCCACAACGTCCAGTCCACAGTTTTGTGGGAGTAGCAAGTATTGACTTGAAGGCACCAAGTTCAGAATATAAACTGTCATTTCTAATGCAAATCCTAAAAACGAATCAGGTAATTCTGAATAACTTATCGTAGATCTTACTATCTTCATAAGAGTCATATTCTTTTTTTCTGCTATACCATTCTTCTGTGGAGTGCCCGATGCAGACAACTAGGATGTAATCCCTGCCACAGATAAATAGTCCCTAAACTCTCCCAAGAGATACTTGCGGTAGGACCATAGTGTCTTGATACATTTACTTAGACGCTTCTCCATTTTTGCCTTAAATCTTTAAATTTTTCAAAACATTCAGACTTATAGTGTATCAAATAAATGTACGCTTACCTTGAGTAATCGTCAATAAGAGTAACAAAATACTCAAAGCCACTTCTATCCTAAATAGTCATAAGTCCACATAAATCAAAGTGAAAAAAATTCAACGATTCTTTAGCTATATAGCATCTGGCCAAAAAGGGCCTCTTGGTCATCGTCTTCTCTAAACATGATTCACAGACTGGAAGTGTCTCTACTTCTAATGAACTCAAAGATCAATTTTTAACCACTCTATTAATTCTTTTTAGATTGATATAACCTAAGAATAAGTGCCAAAGATACGTTTGGTTCATCTTAAAAAGTTTATTTAATTTATTTAGTTGTAGTGTAGGAGAGATAGGAGTAACAACATAAAGATCATTCACCAATGTACCAGAACATATAAAATGTCTTTAATAACCACATAGTCATTAAAATAAATTAAATATCCGTATTTAACCAATTTAGAAATAGAAACTAAATTTCTTATGAAAGGTACATAAAGATAATCTCTGAAAATTAAAATCATAGCTATACTATAATTAAGAGTGATATCTCTCACTGCAATTGTTGTCACTCTCGTATTATTACTCATGTGCAGGTATATTTTTTTTATCACTAAGCTTTCTGATTTCCTGGAATCCCTGCAAAGATTTATAGACATGATTAATAGCTCCCGTACCTACACACTAGGTGCCAATAGATAACACCACTAAATATGTTTTAACTAATGATTGAAATTTACCTTGATTATTCACCTTGCCGAGATAAATCAGACATTACTTGTTCTAGTGTCTTGTCTGGTTGTAGCAAAAACATCTACCTTTTGACTTTTTTATATCAGCCTTAGGCCCACTAACTGCCTTGTAAGTTGTGTCACCCTGTTTTTAAACTTTTTTCTTTTTCTTGCTTTTTGGGTTACAAGCAGAACATTTTTTAGCAATAAAGGCACTAATCTAAGAACACACTCAGCTAATTGAACTTCTTTAAGTGGTTTTGTCAGGGTAAAATCGAGTTTATTTATATTATAATTAAGGCAGAACTACTTAAAGCTGTCAGGTAGCGACTGGAGTATGATATGTTCACGCATCGATTTTAGCTCCAAGAATCTACAACTCATTGAAAAGCCTTATCATCTTTAGAACGTGATCCCTAACTAGGGTGCCATCAGCCATAGTTGTGTTTATCAGGGATCTCATGGCCACCTGCCTAGCCGCACGATCCTGATACCTGAATATCTCCTTGAGATTTAGCATCATATCGTAAACACTGTGCATAGGCTAATACTGTTGTTGCAAAACATTCGACATAGATGCCAGAATATAACATTGCGTCATTTGATCATATTTTTGCCACTTCTGCTAAGGTCAAATTTCATCTTCAGTTGACCCCTCATCAAGTTTAGGTGGACATACCTTTGTTAGCACAAACTTATAGTCATCAGTAGTTAACACTATATCTAGATTCCTCTTCTAGTCAAATAATTAGGACCCGTTAGTTTGTTCTCATTGAGTTTGCTTGTGAGGGGATTGGAAGTTATTTTAATATATAAGAATCACATAATTAAACAAAATTAATTATGATGAGCAAAAATATTAAATTCATTTTAAAATATGGTTTCATCTACCATTTTTAATAGAACTTGCCAGTAGTCTAGCACACCGTGAATAGCATGCTTCGATGGAAAGATCGGCAATTATTAATCATTCATCAAGACAAGCCAATTCTTATTAATTTTATTATCTAGCTAACAAACCATGCCAAGTAAAATTAAATAGTTGACATAGTTTCCGTTCTATAAATAATAACAGTGACTCAGATAGAGAGGATACTATTATTTATAAGTATAAACCATCACTTTATCCCAAATCAATTACTTTGCAATAAACTCTTTAGATGGAAAACTGATCCACACTAACAATTATCCAAAATTATTCTTGAAGGAGATCTGTAGTGGGTGATACCGTAATTAATTTTTTTTCGATAGGAAGGAAGGCACCGAGACCAACACAATTAATTCTATTACCTACAAACTAGTGATAGAGACCGTAAAATTTATATATGAATAAATTCTCTCACCCACTTAGTTTTTTAAAATATTTTTGAATGTTATAAAAACTATTTAATTTTAACAAATTTATAATTTCAAAATAAACTACACACTACAAAGATTCCTATTAAAACCAATCTTTACGTGTCATATGTGTAACTAATAAAATTCTAAATTCTCACAATTTATAATAATAAATTTTAAATAAAACTTGAAATTTTTATTTTATTTTTCAATTACACATATATAATAAATTTTAAAATAATGAATTCATTTAAATTAAATCCTTTTCAAGCATGTATTAAATAAGTTATCTATGTTGTCTACAATTAAACATCCACAACAAAATCATAAACATATAAAACATGCATACGATAATATAAAATTCTGGCTTCAATGGTCATTCCAGAATTTTAGAGCTGCCTCTTAATCCCGAGGCATCCTTGTTTGCCCTGTGCGGCACAGGGTTTGATCTGCTCGGTCAGGTTGCGAGGTCCACGGCCAACGGCCCTAGCGGGGCCCAGAGGCAGTGTCCCTGGCGGAGTCGAAGGGCAGCACCCCTAAAATCAATCACCATTCCATCAAAATCTGCAAGCATACTGGCTGAAGTCTAGACCACAAAAGCATCACTGAACCGTTCCATCCAAACAAATTGCCCACTATCTGGATGGTTTTCAACAGAAACTTTTCTGTCCGGACGGACGCTGGGGTATCTGAACGGATTCCTCTAAAAAAATTTTTGTTTGGACAATGCTGAGGTGTCTGAACGGAATAGGATGTTTTGCGCTTCGCTTTTTGCAAACCCTAGCTGTGCCATTCTGCTTCGAAACATATATATCTATATATATACTACAACGAGAGTTTTACCTTTTGAAGTGCCATTCGTGTAGGGCATCCGGGCTAGGCCGAGTAAAAAAGGCTTTGATGACTTAAGATTCATATTAGGGAAATGAGAGTGAGGGGAAGAGAGGGCAGCCCTCGACTCGATCATCCAATTCACTCCAACAAACAGGAGTGAATTAACCATCGTCACTTTCATGTACCCATCGGACGACAGCCCTCTTGGGGGGTTATATTGCATAAGAACACCGCAAAACCTTGGAAAACAAAGCCAAGGCCTCCAGAACAAGTCTAGATCTTTGTCTTCAACCAACTGTAGATTAGATCAGTGGATCTTAGGCCTCCATATCAGGAGTTCACATCCAGAACTACAGAGGTGAGAAGATTACAGAAGATCATTTGCCTCCAATGGAGTTCACATTGATTCCTGCCACGATTCAAACATTATGGAAAACCAAAACAATCATCACACAATCATGCAATCATACATGCAAACATGCGTGACTATAAAGTCGAGGTAGAACATTGCAGAACAAGAATTTGGACAGTTCTAATCTACCCGAACCCCATACGCATAGATCAACATATATGGACAACATGGAGTTGATTTAACCCATATATAGCATCAAAGATCGCTCTGATACCACTTGAAGGGATCGAAATCCCATGATATAATGATGTGCATATGAATGGAATCAAGCACGACGCGGGACAAAAATTATAGCATAGGAAAAACTGCACTTGTTGGGGCTAAAAACCAAAATCCTAAGATTATATCTATGATTTGAGTCAAAAAATAATCTGAACAAACAAGTGCCAAAAAAGGCTCTAGATTAAACTTTTTGATATCGAATAATCAAAAATAAAAACCAGTATAACTCCCAAAGTCAGTTTAGAATTATACATGTCAAAGACTGGTTGGATTGATTCTGTTTGCTATTAAAAACTTTAGTCAACAAATTACCGCGATTTTTATCTAGAAGTCAAATCTCCCGATCAAGTCTTCTGTTGTATTCTCGAATGTAAAAACATGATTAGTGTGGACTATGTTCTTCCTGTTATTCAAAACCCTTGTTGACTAGACTTAGGTTTTTAGATACGTGAAAACCCTAGCCTCTTAGCCAACTGACTGAATATTTAATCTAGGATTTATAATTGCATATAAATACACTACTGTAGGAACCTGTGAAGTAAATAAAATACGGGCTCCTAATGTATTATGAAATCCTAATTAATATCGTTATCTGACTTATCGGGATTATAGACCTATAAAAGATCTGACCCTCTAATTGTCAAAATAACGAATATTAAATATACGTGTATAATTATTATTTTAGGATTAAAAGTATAAGCACTCATAATAACTATGGGTCTTAAATTAATTTATATAGTAAGTATAAAATTAATTGTCCCAACGTAGTCTCGTTCAATACACACAAAGTGACAGTACAATGAGCCAAAATAATTATTTAACAATTATCGTTCTCTGTAATCAAGACAGATCTACTAAAATATTGTATTACAGTCGTATCGATGGTGCGTCCAATTCTATCTAAGATTGTGAACCATAAATTTATATTCTATAAGAATCAATAATCTTATCTTATGTGTGTAAGTCAAATTTTACATACCAAATTAAATACTATGTAGAATAAAAGACGCTCATGCACAATATTAAATAAACAATATAACGCATACACTGCTCATTAAAATTCTCAAAAAATAAAAAAATTAATTTTATTATGAAAATAAAATTAAATACTAAAACTAAAATCATGATTTTTAGTATACAACCCTGCCAGTACTATGCCGAACTCTCTAGACGGACAAGAATACTGTCCAGACGAAACCTGTACGAAAAAACTGTATCTTTTCTCCAATCCTATAAACTGAGATTCAGTACACCCGTAAGGCGGAATAGAGAATATACTTCCATGATCTCTTTGATTTAATTACGTTTCAGAACTTAAATCTAAAGATTAACTCGGCAAATGACCAGCAATCTTTTCTCCATTTAGATCTTTTGCTATATTCCTGAATGCCGAAAGAAGAACAAAGTATAGGCTCTAATCTTTCTTGTTCCCAACCCTATTTGTCTGGCTTCTCCTTTTTTTGGTTATCACAAATAAGTGAAAACCCTAAGGAGAATATGAGAGACCGATATGTATCATAAATGTGCTGATAGGTAAGGCTATAACGGTATATATATAAGTTACAACAGGGACCTAAGAAGTAATAAGACACCAGTTTCAAATGTAATTAGAAAAATTTACTTCAACCCAAAAGTAATTTTTCAAAAACATAAATTATAATTCATACCATTAAAGAATCGTAATTGCACTATTGGCTTTATTCTCAAAATTGAATTTTGAGCTCTTGTTATTAAATGCTTATTATGTTAAGGTTGGTATGCTAAAAATCATATTTTTAGTATTTAATTTTATTTTAATAAAATTAATTTTGTTATTTTATGATAATTTTAATGAGTAATGTATGTATATTATTTCTTCAATGTTATGTATGGATGTCCGATATTTTGTATAGTATTTAATCTGATGTGTAGAGTACGGCATACACACAGAAGATCAGATTTTATGTTCTTACAGAATATAAATTTTTTGTTCACAGTTTAAATGGAAATGGACATACCATCAGTACGACTATAGTACAGAATTTTAGTAAGCTTGTCTTGATTACGGGAAACAGATAATAGCGTCGTCTATTGTTCCGACTCTCTGTATAAGTACACTTTGTGTGTATTGAACGGAACATTTGGGATAATTAATTTTATACTAATTATATAAATTAATTCGCACCCCAAGATTATTATTAATAGTGCTTATCCTCTTAATCCTGAAATAATTATTGGTTTGCTATATTTAATATTCATTATTTTAATTCACTAGAGAGTGCGATCTTATATGGGTCAATATTCCCAGTAA
This sequence comes from Heliamphora ciliata, assembly GCA_032360265.1. Lineage (NCBI taxonomy): Eukaryota > Viridiplantae > Streptophyta > Magnoliopsida > Ericales > Sarraceniaceae > Heliamphora > Heliamphora ciliata. Next base: position 18,910 of record JAUMHN010211895.1, read on the forward strand.
GTTGGATAGCGATATTATTTATATGGTGAATATTAATTATTGGCGGAATCCACGTCCCGAAAAATTAGGATTAACGATACCTCCTTAAGAAAACTTATAAGTTTTAATAGGGCCAAACCCTGCAGGTGGATTTAATTAACCAGCGGTCAAATAAGTTAAGTAGAAGGGTTTAAAAAATATAAAGATGCCGATTAAATTAAATTGTCAGTAATTAAATTTAATTGGCGGGTATCGAAAATCTTAACGTGAGAAGAAATGGTAAGTATTTAATAACAAGAGCTCAATGCTAGATGGTCTTGAGATTATGGGTCAAAGTGCAATTATAGTTTTTTAGTGTTCTTTAGTGGTGTGAACTATAATTCAGTGTTTTATGAAAATTACAGAAACTGCTACTGATTTTTCATAATTATAGAAACTGTTGATAGATGTCTGTTCACTAGAAGTCTTACTCATAATTACTTCTCAGGTCCTAATTGTAGCCCGATATATATGTGGGTAGACTGAACCAGTTTTATAACATAACTTGTCTTTCAAGGCTAAAAATATCTGGGTTCTGCCGATACAAATTCTCGATAGTCTGTAACCCACACTACGTTCGAGAATTTCGTAAAGAAATACAACAGAAAATCTGGCAGGAGTTTCAACTCATAATCAAATCGTAGTTGAAGAATCGACCGATATAAAGGTATTCTTCTAAATTAACTTTAGTTGCACGGGTTTTAATTTTGATCGTTCGACGTCAAAAGTTTTATCTAGAGTCCGTTTCATCGTTTGACCATTTAGTTAATTTTTACCAAAAATCGTTTACAAAAATAATGATATTTGTAGTCTTGCCTCCAACAATTGGTATCAGAGATGATTTATTTTTTGTTTACGGTTATCGAGGTCGGATAGTTTTAGAACTGTTGCTAACTTTGTTTTGCAAGCGTTCTAAATTCTAATTTTATGATCATCATTTATTTTTATGTTTGATTGAATGCGTAAATAATGATTTTTTTTAACCACGAGGGTTGATCGTAGTAGATTGATTGTGAACTCTACGGAGGCATAGGATTAATGTAAAAATTAATATTTTTCGATTTCTAGTTCTTTTATTTTTTTTGAATAAAAAAAATGAAGAACAGTCGAAGAACAACGAACAGGGTTAAAGCTGCGGCAATTTTAATTGCGCCAAATAGTGGGGTCTTTTTGTTAAAAAAAAATAGAGAAGAACACAAGCGGCGGCGCAGCACCAACACAATAGCGGTTGGCTGCTGTTATCAAACACAACAGGTTTCGATGAATAAGAAAAAAAAATAGATTCACAAGCTGCCAAACGCTGCCTAAGGCTACGGCAATTCTAGAACACTGTTTTGGTAAAAAGCAAGCGGCGATTTCCATCCACCAAACAAGCAGCGCCGAATTCCAACGCAGAACATAGTGGTGTAATTTTCCATCCAACTGTAGCGGTTTCCAATGCAGAGCACAGCAGCCATTTTTCCAATACATAGCAGTGTTTTTCCAACACTACAGCATCAAAATCGCCGCAATTTCAGCGGCAAGAGCGTGCAAGGCGCGGGGACGCGATGCGTGTGCGATGGCTGGCGGTGGAGCTGGTTGCTCGAGTCTATTTTGGCTTGATATTTCGAATATACATTGATCGAGGAGTACTGTAAATGTATATCTCTGCATATTAAAAAATTCTGATGCAATCGGGATACAAAAAGCTGATACGGATTGAACCATTGCAGCTTATCTTCAAAACAGGAGACTGAAACTCTTTAGAATTTCAGATGGAACATAAAACTGGAATATATTTATTATATTTTGTATTTAATTTATTTTTTTAAATATTAACTGCGTGGATAATAACTATTAATTCGAAAATTAATTAAAATATTTTGTAATGAATAATAAAATAATTTTTTTAATTAATTAATTTTAATTAAATAAAAAAACTTTAGATATTTTATTTTTTACAAAATATCACGTTTAAAGA